>CABHPP010094263.1:0-12220 GCA_902168425.1 Peromyscus attwateri
GTGGCTGCCTCTACCAGGGTGGGAAAGAACAGCTGACAACTAAACAGACTGGTGGTTTATATAAGATTCCTTAGGGGTGGAGTTTCTCCAGGGAGAAGGTTTTCTGTTCAGTCATTGGTTAGTTTCAATGGTTAGGGCAGAGATGTCCCTGATTTCAGAGCCAAACTGTGCTTCTTTTATTGGCTTTTCTAAGCTTTTTGGCTCTAATTCTAGGGCCTGGGCATTTCTTTCCCTGGCTCTGAATCTAGGGATAAAGTGAATTTCTTTGGCACTGGTTTCTTTGTTCCTGGGTTCAAGGATAAAGTGTTTCTTTCACTGGATCAGGTCCTAGATCTAGGATGTATTTCTTTCCCTGGTTCTGGGCTCCAGGGTCAGGGTGAGTTTCTTTAGCTGGTTCTTTTTCCCTACAAGGTGGATGTTGTGGTTGGCCAAACTGTACTCCTGGTTCTGGGCCTGGGTGGTAGCTGGGTTGGTCAGTGTGCCAGCTTTCCCTCATGGACACAACAGGGCAAGCTCTCCACCATTGCTTTTGCTACCTCACCCACTGCAGCTGCCAGCAAGGAGTGTGGTCACTTTTCCAGCCCTCCTGCCATCAGGCCATCTCACATTCACACACACACACACACACACACACACACACACACACACACAGAGGCACAACCTCTTGACCAACCCGCATCAACAAGCTCAGATCTTCGAGCCTGCCAGCACCCAGCTGGAATAGGAGGTGAGTATTTATCCTCATACCCAAACACCCGAGCCGCTATGCTTTGGGCCCAGGGGCACAACCCTGCGCCCCTACACCCCCACCCATTGCAGTTCCAGTTTCAGGCCAGTTGGCAGGCAGACCTCCTGCACACAGGTCAGACTACTCCCATCCCCCATCAGACCCTGTAACCCAGGCCCACCTCCCCCAAATCCCACCCACCCTCCAAGACTGCAACTGTTCCCTGAGACAGAGCCTGCCAGCACCCAACTGGACTAAGAAGGCCAGTTGGCAGGCAGACATCCTACAGACAGGTCAGACTACCACCACCTACCACACAGTAAGACTGCAGCTACTCCCTGAGACAGAGCCCACTAGGGCCAGTTGGACTAAGAGCTGCTCCCTAAGACAAAAAGCCCATCAGCATCAACTAGACCAAGAGCTCCCACTGGAGTGGTATCAAGAGTATCAATCAGACCAGGAGAGGCTACCTCACACACAGACACCGCTTGCACCAAGTGAAGAAAGAGATGGGTAGATGCCAGTACAAAAATACAGTCAGCAACATAAAAACCAATATGGCTCCATCAGAACCTACATAGCAAGACCTGAACATACCAACACAGAAAAAACAAAGATATCTACCATAAAAATGATGTTAAGAAGATATTAGAGATCTTAAAAGAGGAAATGAAAAATTCCCTTAAAGAAATGGAGGAAAAGTCAAACAAAAAAAGGGAAGAAATCAGTAAATCCCTTGAAAGCCAAGAGAAGGCAATTAAACAAATGAGGGAAACAGTTCAAGATTTCAAAACTGAAATGGAGTCAATAAAGAAGACACAAACTGAGGTAATGTTGGAAGTGGAAAATCTGAGTAAACAAACAGGAACTACAGATGCAAGCAGAACCAACAGAATGCAAGAGATGGAAGAGCAGATCTCTGGCGTTGAAGATACGGTAGAAGAAATAGATTTCTCAGTCAAAGAAAACACTAAAACCAACAAAGTTGTGACCCAAAATTTCCAGGAAATTTGGGACACCATGAAAAGACCAAACCTAAGAATAATAGGGATATAAGAAGGAGAAGAATACCAACTCAAAGGCACAGAAAATATATTCAACAAAATCATAGAAGAAAACTTTCCCAACCTAAAGAAGGAAATGCCTATAAAAATACAAGAAAGTTACAGAACACCAAATAGAGTAGATCCAAAAAAAAAAAGTCCCCTCACCACATAATAATCAAACCACTAAACATACAGAATAAAGAAAAAATATTAAGAGCTGCAAAGGAAAAAGGCCAAGTAACATATAAAGGCAGACCTATAAGAATAACACCTGACTTCTCAATGGAGACTCTAAAAGCCAGAAGGTTCTGGACAGATGTTATGCAGATACTAAGAAACCATAGATGCCAACCAAGACTAGTATACCCAGCAAAACTCTCAATCACCATAGATGGAGTAAACAAAATATTCCATGATAAAACCAGATTTAAACAATATCTCTCCACAAATACAGCCCTACAGAAAGCCCTTGAAGGAAAAATCCAACCTAAGGAAGTTAGATACACCCATGAAAACACAGGCAATAGATAGTCCCATACCAACAAATACCAAAGAAGGGAAACATACAACACTACCACCAAAAAATAACAGGAATTAACAATAACTGGTCATTAATATCCATCAATATCAATGGTCTCAATTCATATATAAAAAGACACAGGCTAACAGAATGGATATGAAAACAAGATCCACCCATTTGCTGCATACAAGAAACACACCTCAACTTCAAAGACAGACACCACCTCAGAATAAAAGGCTGGGAAAAGACATTCCAATCAAATGGATTTAAGAAGCAGGCTGGTGTAGCTAACATTATATCTAAAAAATAGACCTCAAACTAAAATCAATTGAAAGAGATCAGAAAGGACACTACATATTTATCACAGGGAAAATGTGACAAGATGAAGTCTCAATTCTGAATATTTATGGCCCAAATACAAGGGCACCGATTTTCATAAAAGAAACATTACTAAAGTTTAAATTGCACATCAAACCCCATACACTAGTAGTGGGAGACTTCAACACCCGACACTCACCAATGGATAGGTCTGCCAGACAGAAACTTAACAGTGAAATAAGGGAACTAACAGACATTATGACTCAAATAGACTTAATAGATCTATCTACAGAATATTCCACCCTAACACAAAAGAATATACTTTCTTTTCAGCACCCCATGGAACCTTCTCCAAAATTGACCACATGCTTGGTCACAAAGCAAATCTCAACAGATACAAAAAAAATTGAAATAACCTCCTGTGTCTTATCAGACCACCATGGCTTAAAGTTAGATTTCAACAACAACAAAAATTATAGAAAGCCTACAATCTCATGGAAACTGAATAATGCCCAATAGAATCACCAATGGGTCAAGGAAGAAATAAAGAAAGAAATTAAAGATTTTCTAGATTTCAAAATGAATGTACAACATACCCAAACTTATGGGACACCATGAAAGCAGTGTTAAGAGGAAAATTCATAGCTCAAAATGCCCACATAAAGAAGTTGGAGAAGTCTCACACTAGTGACTTAACAGCACATCTGAAAGCTCTAGAACAAGAAGAAGCAAACTCACCCCAGAGAAACAGATGCCAGGAAATAATCAAATTGAGGGATAAAATCAATAAAATAGAAACAACAAGAACAATACAAAGAATCAATGAAACAAAGAGTTGGTTCTTTGAGAAAATCAACAAGATAGATAAGCCCTTATCCAAATTAACCAAAAGGCAGAGAGAGAGCATCCAAATTAACAAAATCAGAAATGAAAAGGGGGACATAACAACAGACAATGAGGAAATCCAGAGAATCATCAGGTCATACTTCAAAAACCTGTACTCCACAAAATTGGAAAATCTGAAAGAAATGGAAGATTTTCTGGATAGGTATCCCATACCTAAGTTAAATCAAGACCAGATAAACTATTTAAATAGACCAATAACCCCTAAGGAAATAGAAACAGTCATTAAAAGTCTCCCAACCAAGAAAAGCCCAGGACCAGATGGTTTCAGTGCAGAATTCTACCAGATCTTCAAAGAAGAGCTAATACCAATACTCTTCAAATTGTTCCACACCATAGAAACAGAATAAACATTACCAAATACTTTTTATGAAGCTACAGTTACCCTGAAACACAAACCACACAAAGATGCAACAAAGAAAGAGAATTACAGACCAATCTCCCTCATGAACATTGATGCAAAAAATACTCAATAAAATACTGGCTAACCGAATCCAGGAACACACCCAAAAAATTATTCACCATGACAAAGTAGGCTTCATCCCAGGGATGCAAGGATGGTTCAACACACGAAAATCTGTCAATGTAATACACCATATAAACAAACTGAAAGAAAAAAAGCCACACGACCATGTCATTGGATGCTGAAAAAGCCTTTGACAAAATCCAACACCCCTTCATGATAAAGGTTCTAGAGAGATCAGGAATACAAGGAACATACCTAAACATAATAAAAGCAATTACAGCAAGCCAACAGCCAACATCAAATTAAATGGAGAGAAACTCAAAACGATTCCACTAAAATCAGGAACAAGGCAAGGCTGTCCGCTCTTCCCATACTTATTCAATATAGTACTTGAAGTTCTAGCTAGAGCAATAAGACAACAGAAGGAGATCAAGGGGATACCAATTGGAAAGGAAGAAGTCAAACTTTCATTATTTGCTGATGATATAAGTGTATATATAAGTGACCCCAAAAATTCTACCAGGGAACTCCTACAGCTGATAAACTACTTCAGTAAGGTGGCAGGATACAAGATTAACTAAAAAAAATCAGCAGCCCTCTTATATACAAAAAAGGGGGTGCTGAGAAAGAAATCAAAGAAACATCATCCTTTACAATAGCCACAAATAATATAAAATACCTTGGGAAACTCTAACTAAACAAGTGAAAGACCTGTATGATAAGAACTTTAAGTCTTGAAGAAATAAATTGAAGAAGATATCAGAAAATGGAAAGATCTCCCATGCTCATGGATAGGTAGAATCAATATAGTAAAAATGGCAATCTTACCAAAAGCAATATACAGATTCAATGCAATTCCCATCAAAATCCCAACACAATTCTTCACAGACTTGGAAAGAACAATACTTAACTTTATATGGAAAAACAAAAAACCTAGGATAGCTAAAAGAATCGTGTACAATAAAACAACCTCTGGAGGCATCATGATCCCTGACCTCAAGATCTACTATAGAGCTACTACTATTTTTATAGTAATAAAAAACAGCTTGGTACTGGCATAAAAACCAACATATGGACCAATGGAATCAAATTGAAGACCCTGACATTAATCCACACACCTATGAACATATGAATTTCGACAAAGAAGCCAAAACTGTACCATGGAAAAAAGAAAACATCTTCAACAAATGGTGCTAGCATAAATGGATGTCAACATGCAGAAGATTGCAAATAGATCCATATCTGTCACCATGCACAAAACTCAAATCCAAGTGGATCAAAGACCTCAACATGAATCCAGTTACACTGAACTTGAAAGAAGAGAAAGTAGGAAGTAGTCTGGAACGAATTGGCACAGGAGACCACTTCCTAAATATAACACCAGTAGCACAGACACTGAGAGTGACAATTAATAAATGGAACCTCCTGAAACTGAGAAGCTTTTGTAGAGCAAAGGACACAGTCAGCAAGACCAAACGACAGCCTACAGAATGGGAAAAGATCTTCACCAACCCCACATCTGACAGAGGGCTAATCTCCAAAATATATAAAGAACTCAAAAAGCTAGACATCAAAATACTGAACAATCCAATTAAAAGATGGGCTACAGAGCTTAACAGAGAATTCTCAACAGAAGAATCTCAAATGGCTGAAAGGCATTTAAGGAATTGCTCAACATCCTTAGTCATCAGGGAAATGCAAATCAAAACAACTCTGAGATACTATCTTACAACTGTCAGAATGGCTAAGATCCAAAAACACTGAAGACAGCTCATGTTGGAGAGGATGTGGAGCAAGGGGAACACTCCTCCACTGTTGATGGGAATGCAAACTTGTACAGCCACTTTGGAAATAATTATGATGCTTTCTTAGAAAATTGGAAATCAATCTCCCTCAAGACCCAGTTATACCACTCTTGGGCATATACCCAAGGAATGCTCAATCATACCACAAGGACACATCCAGCAAAAATATTAAACAGTTATGAGGTAGGCATTTTGAGATGGTTCCTCTTCAAAATGCTCCCCACATCTATCATCTCTCTCCAGTTCATCATGTCTGCAACGACTCACTAAGGCTAGAGGACAGGAAAACAACTTCAGTGATTCAATCCACTCAGCAATTCCCAGCCTAGCTCCCCTGATAATTTGGCTCCAATGCTGCTTATCCTTAATACCAGGATAAATCAGTCAACTAGTTTTGATCCCTGAATTTTTGGTTCCACAGCTGGACTTATTGCAGGTGACTAACTACTAGCTTCTTCACCATGTGGGTTAAGGCCCAGTGTGGTACATACCTTTCCCTCAAATCTGTTTTGAAAATAGGCAATCACTTCAAGACCCCTCATTTGCAAGAAAAATTCTCTCCTTTGCCAGTCCTGAGCTCCTCTGAGCATGTTCCTGGAGAGCAGGTGCTACCTCTCACAAGGGAACTGAGGCTCCTGGGGGCCAGGAAGCACCAGCTGTCTCCCTATAGACTCTCATTCCAGGAATGTGACAGGTGGAACTTTTATTTGGAGTAGGTAGTTCACCGGGTAATCTGACAGAGCCAAAGGTGTTCAGGACCTGAACAGGAGTTGGCACAGGTCTTAATTGGCAAGAGTGTCCTCCTACCAAAGAAAGCCACTGGTTACCCCAGGAAAACAAACTGAGAGAAACACATAGAAACAGATGCAGGCAAAAGGACACACGCAGGTGATGTGGGGATCCATAGAGAGACACACAGAGACACAGAGAAAGAGAGATGGGAAGAAAGATACAGAAGGAGTGAGAAAGAGAGAATAAGAGAAAAAGAGAAACAAGCACTTTGAGAGACACAGTTAGAGAAGGAGATAGAAAGACAGTTAGAGAGAACAAATGAGACTGAGAATTAGAGGGACACAGAGAGTCACTGAGAGACCAGAGAGGGAGACACTATAATGACCACCAGAGGTGGTCTCTATATACTCATACACCTGAACAGACAGAAGGAATGGGACGATAAATAAATATGTATATGTATATAATTATATATAATTACCTATATAGTACTATATATGTAATAATTACACTACATGCTGTATTACACTGTAGTGTAATTATTAGAATGACATGTATGCTGGGCCTGGCTAATCCAACAATGACTATGAGCAGAAATTCCAAGAACACACAATATGCTCGGTCTACCAGGCTGGAGATCTCAGCTGGTCTTCAGTAAATACTGGAATTCCAAAGAAGCAGTCTCTAATGCTAGTAAAGGCAATCAAGCATGAAAAAAACAAAAAAAAAATTGTCCTCCTTGTCTTAATTTCCAAATGAAAACAATAATGAGCTCATAATTACACATAAATATAATTAATTATCCATGTACACTTGCATATAATCTCACCCCACAAGATATAATTGTCCCCAATATAACCTCAAATGCATTATTAATTTAGTATAGATGGTGATGTCTCTTAGGGATATTCTATGAGTATCTCAAAGCTAAATATGATGACTATTGGTACTCTCATTTGGGTGTTATATCACATGATGAAGAAATTGAATAAAATCACAAATATGTGCATGAAAATTTTCTTAACAAAGCACAACAGAATCATTCATGGCAACTATAATTCTCCTTTCTGAAACTGTTCACAAACACTTATGCTGTATTTGTAATTACCCTCCTCTACTACTGGTGGAGGAGCTTGTCTCCATATTAAGATCAGAAACCATGTTTTTACAGGGTCAAAAGTAGTTTGTTTCTATTTACTGTAAAACTTAAGTTTCTGGAGTTTGACATGTTCCACACCTTATACCCTGATCTCCACCCTCAGAAGGTAAGATGTTCTGCTAAGTTCCCACATCACCAAAATATCTCTGGAACCCTCAAGCCTTGGAAATGCTTTGCCTTGAATTTGGGGGGATATAAAAACACCAATTCTACTATGTTACTTGCTACTTTCTCAAACCTGGGTTTCAGGAGAAAACATATTACTGCAGAAATTAAAGCTCACACAATTAGACTAAATTTTGAGTAGATGCCCTTTATTCTTGCTCAGTAGGAATGACACTACCCACCCTTGGCTCTTTTCATGGAGGTGTGACCTACGTGTTCATCCTGGTATGTCTCTGCCACGTTATCTGCCTGTATTAAGATGTTACAGTCTCCCATCGTCTTCAATTATAGAACAAGGTGGCATCAAGTGTAGTCCTAAAGGATTTCCTGCTCAACAGCCGTAATCTTTCTTACCCCCATTGTGGAGCAGCACTACAATTTCCTCTTGGTAAACTTGATCAATCACCTCTCCTAACACTGTTTTTTGTTTGTTTGTTTGTTTGTTTGTTTTGTTTGTTTGTTTTTTGCTTAGCTTCTTGGTTTAAGGACATCATAAGTCCAAAGAGGCCTGGGTGATATCTGAGCTTCCAGTTCAATAGAATGTTTGTTGTGGCATCAGTCAGGAACACTGCCTCCACACCATCACCCTGGAACCAAAACTTCCAGGCCAACAGAACTTAAAGTTATGGGAACAGGCAGAAATTTTTTTCCAGGATGTGACTAGGGGTGACAGTGAGTGGAACTATTCCCTCTTCTACCACTTAATGCCTGCACCCATGAATCATCCCATGGAGAAACCATACCATTTTTGGTCACTGGTTCAAAGCATATACTGTGGAGAAGTCTACCCCAGTCCTCAAGGCTGATGCCACATCATTGGCTCTGTAACTGTGTCTTCAAAAGGCCATTCCATATTTCTATCATGGCAGCTGATTTAGGAAATTGCTGAACATTGTAAGACCAGTGAATTCCATGTCTGTGGGCCACAGTTTTACCTCTCTGTCTGTGAATTTAGTTCCTTGGTCAGAAACCATATTGTGTGGAATACCATGATGGTTGACAAGGCATTCTGTTAGTCCTTGTGTGGTAGTTTTTGTAAAATCCTTACATGTAGGAAGACAAATCTATACCTAGAAAAAGTATCTACTCCAGTAAGGACAAAGTATTATCTATTCCATAGAGGAAGAGGTCCAATGTAATCATGCTGTCACGAAGTGGTTGGCTGGTCAGCCTGATGAAATTGTGACATATCTGGGGCTCTGCGTTTATCTCTGCTGTTGGCAGATCTCACATTCAGCAGAAGCTGTGACCAGGTGAGACATGATGAGTGGATGTCAGATATCAAGGTGCCATGGATAACCTTCATCTCAAAATGGCTACTGTGATCATGGGCCCATTGGGCAATAACAAGGATGGCTTGGGAAAGAGGCTGACTGTCCACAGACTGGATCTTCTTAGCTATTGATTATTGAAATCCTCCTCTGTTGAAGTCACCTTTTTGTGGTGATATTGTTTTCCCCAAAATATTGTGCACCTTAATAAACTTATCTGGGGTCAGAGAACAGAACAGCCACTAGACATAGAGGCCAGAAAATGGTGGCACACATGCCTTTAATCCTATTACTTGGGAGGCAGAGATCCATCCAGATCTCTGTGAGTTTAAAACCACACTGGAAACAGCCAGACATGGTCACTCTCACCTTTAATCCCAGGAAGTGAGCCTTTAATCCCAGGAAGTGATGGCTGAAAGCAGAAAGTTATATAAGGTGTGAGGACCAGGAATTAGAAGCTTTTGGCTGGTTAAGCATTCAGGCTTTTGAGCAGCAGTTCAGCTGAGATCCATTTGGATAAGGACTCAGAGGCTTCCAGTCTGAGGAAACAGGATCAGCTGAGGAACTGACGAGGTGAGGTAGCTGTGGCTTGTTCTGCTTCTCTGATCTTCCAACATTCACCCCAATATCTGGCTTCAGGTTTGTTTTTATTAATAAGACCCTTTAAGATTCATGCTATACCTTTTCATGGGCATTTATGTGGGACACAATGATCTTCACATTCTTTGCTCCTTTGCACAACTGTCCAAGTGTTTCTTCCTCAAATCTCCTTCTCTCCAATTTTTCCTCATTTTTTCCTTTCTTCTTTTTGTTTACTCTTCTCATTCAATATACCATGAACTCAAAACACCCCACTTCTCTCAGATCTACTACTCCTCTATTTCTCTTCAGAAATGAGCAGGCCTTCTGGAGATATCAACCAAACTCAGCACAACAACCTTATATCAAGGCTGGAGGAGACAACCAAGAAGGAAGAAAAGTTTCTCAAGAACAGGCAACAGAGTCAGAGGCACACCATGCTCCCACTGTTAGGAATCCCACAAAACCCCCAAAGCTAAACCACTACAACCTGTATCCAGAGGACATAGTACAGACATCTGCAAGCTCTATGATTGCCTCTTCAATCTCTGTGAGCCCCTATGAGCACTGCTTATTTGATCTTGTGGGCTGTGTTCTCCTGGTAATCTTGATCCCTCTGGCCCCTCAATCCTTCCTCACCCTCTTCCTTGTTGTTCCCCAAGTTCTGCCAAATGTTTGGCAGTGGATCTCAGCATCTGTTTTCATCAGCTGCTGAGGAAAACCTAAGTGATAACAATGGGGCTAGGCACCAATCTCTGAGTATAAGAGAATATTATTGAGTATCATTTCATTGACTTTTTTTGTCAAATGTCTTGTTTGGTTCCATCTAGGTCTCTGTGCCCCTCAGCTTCTGGTTTCTGACCATCTACACAGTGTTGGGCATCAGCTCCCTTTCTTTGTTTGTGTCTCAAGATAGACCAGTCATTGATTCTGACTCCCACAAGCTCTGAGCCAAAATTGTCCCAGGAACTCTTGCATGCAGGTTGTAGGTTCAAGGTTTTGTGGATGTTTGTGTCCCAGTTCCACCACTGGTTCCATCCTGGTTACCAAAGATGGCTGGTTCAGGCCCCTTTTCCTACATTACTAGGAGTCTCTCAGAAGGTCACCCTCACATGTTACAGGAAGTTTCTACTGTACTAGGTTTCCACATCTCCACTTATATTTCCTCCAATTCCAGTTGTCTCTCTACCTCCACCCTTCCCTCCCCATGGGAGGTCTGTGCTGGCAATGTAAAATATATGGTTTGCAAATAAAGGGTCTGGCAGGGATTGCCTAGCTTCATTTCAAATCACACATTTGAGGGAATCAGTACCTGTCACTCTGACCTCAAACCCACATAGAGAATATTCACAGATGTTACTAGTTTTCACCTGCCAAAGGTTCCTAAGAGGAAACAAAATTTTAATCATCAAAACCAATTCATTGATTTAACCTGTACTGAGTGATGAGCAGCATTGGAGCCAGACTTGCAGGAGAGCTAGGCTGAGATTGAATCACTGAAATTATTTTCCTGTCCTCTAGGCTTACACCCTCTTGATATGATGAACTGGGGAGAGATGATAGATGTGGAGAATATTTTACAGATCACATTCTAAGGGGAATGATCTCAAAACCTCTTCTTAAGTAACTGTTGAATGTATTCTATATCCTTTGGAAACCAGAATACTGTCTCACTTTTACGGCCCAGCAGAGTAAGCATGGAAGTTCTAAGTTTAAAGAGGACAGAACTCACCAGTGGAGGATAAAATTTATGGGGTATTGAGAAGCTGAATCTTGGCACTCACCATGATGGAATTGAGAAGCACTAAGGATCTTCTTATAGCACACTCTTAAGTGGATCTGGCAGAGGGTTTCCAAGGAGGATTATCTGAGGGTGAGGGGCAAGATCACCAATGCAAGTTGGTGGAGCCATCCTGGAGACTGTGAGTCTGATTGGAATAAAAGGCCAGAAATAAGACAGCCACTTTCAGAGGTTTCTGCCTGGCTCTGCATCCTGCCCACTCTATATGAATCCTCAACCATGACCTCCATCTTGTGAGCCCTGAGACCCCTGACAGGGTAAGGGAAACACCTCTTCCCAGACCCAGGTGATAGGAGGAATTAGTGCAAAACCCCAAGAAGATTAAATAACGGCTTTGTAGGGATGGACAGCATCTTTTATTTTATGGAAGATGAACCCCACTATGCAAAATAGACTTGTGATGGTTTTTCTAGTTTCCCAACATGACTACACCTGGAATTAACTAAAATCCTAAAATTCAGGGCACAACAGTGAGAAATGTTGTGCTTAAGATAAGTAGGTTGATCTACTTCAAGTACAGACTTTGGAGATAGAAAGAAATAGTTAAGTCGGATCTCAAGGCCTGAAGACACACACCTTTAATCCACATCTTGAGGCTGGAGGACACACCCAAAATTGGGCCACACCCTCTGCTGGAAGCATATAAAAGGACATGGAAGAAGAAAGCTCTTTCTCTTTGCCTGCTTGCCCTCACCTTGCAGCAAGTCCATTCCTTCCCTGACATTAGA
>CABHPP010094270.1:0-12645 GCA_902168425.1 Peromyscus attwateri
CTGGTAAGCCCAAGAGTACTCAGCCAGTGCTGGAGAGCTGGCTTTCCACCTGGGACTGTCTGGTGTCAACATCGGTGCCACCGTCTGCAATGTCCTGACCTCTTTTATGCTTGCGTCTGGGAAACATAAAAGTTGATGAGTGTGAGTGGGAAGAGTAGGTGCTCCTCATGAGCACGCCCGAGAGGAAGCAGAGCATTGCTTGCCCTCCATCCGATGCAGTTTGTAAGGAACTCCAGGAGAGTGGCAGGAATCCTCGGGTTGTCCATGCTTGGCTGTGGCCAGAAGGAAGGCTTTTGTTCTCAGGACCTCTGCCCTGCTTGTGTCCCCCTGGGTCTGGATTTCCCAGTTTGTAGTGGAGTTTCACAATCTGTTTTCCTGAGCCGGTCCAAGAACACTTTCTGAACGTTCCCTGGTGCTGTTTAACTTTCACTTTCTGTGGCTCTTTCAGACGAATAGTCTCCCAATGGGGCCGTCCTGTGCCCTGGGAGGAAGGGATGCACCCTGTATGCAGCTCCCAGAAGGGGCGCTGGCTCTGTGTGGGCACTTCTGGGGTGCTGTGTGGACTGTGTGACCTTCTTTGCATTTCCAGCTTTCCGTCTAAAGTGCGAGAAGCTTGAAGGAGTAGGTAATCTGATTCTAGAGTTCCTTGCCATAGTTTTTGAAGTATGGAACCTCTGTGAGAATGTGCTAAACACACACATCACACACATCAACACAGACAGCTCGTTACACAATTTCAAGGGATGCAGAGGACCTTAATCCTGTCTAAAGCCCCATTACCCCATATCTAACAGATATGCTCTTTATTGGGTTTTATCCATCTTCGATGGGCTGCGTGTTTTATTTAGACTTGCTGCTCTGACAGAGCTGTTTGCTTGAGGGTAGAAATATTTGTTTTGGCCCTCAGTTTCAGAGGTTGTAGTCCACAGCCTGTTGATTTTATTGATTAAATAGAATATATGGCAGTGGGAACATGTGGGAGAGGCTACTCACGTCTCTCAATCTTCTCCAGGCTATGTAGCCCTGGCTATCCTGGAACTTGCTATGTAGACCAGGCTGGCCTGGAAATTATAGATACCCACCTGCCTCTGCCTCCACAGTGCAGGGACTGAAGGCATGCACCACCAAACCCAGCCCAGTCCTAGATGATTCTCAATCTAGTCAAGTTGACAGAAAAATAGCTACACTATAGCATTTCATGAAAAAAAAATTTTAAATATGAAAAGGCATTAAAATAGTCTAATATTAGAAACTGTAGAACTTATAAACTTCCCAGCTGGGGTTTGAAGTAAATGAGGAAGGTTTAGAATTAATGTTGATGCCAATGAAAAGGTTTTGATCATTCCATATGGGAGGGGGCGCATTCCAGATTCTTCTTCCCTCCCTACCTTATGAACTTTTACCCTATACATTCATTTGTATTAAATTCATAAAGTGGGGCAAGATTCCCTGTCCCCCCCTCCCCAACTTGGAGGAATTGCTAGTGAAAGGGTATGTTTCAGGTGACATTTTCATATCAGCAGGAATGTTGGGTAATTATTTTTCAGTCTTATTTTAAATAAAGGCCATTGGGAAAGCACTTGAGGAGCTCCGCATCCCACAGAAAAACCCGAGGCCAGCCTTACTTATCCTTCCCCATTGGCCTTGGAATTGCACATGGCAATTATCCCCGAGGTTCACATTTTTCCTCGAGTCTGCTGGTTCCCACACTCTTCATCATCTTTCTACTCCACCCTCCCAGTTAACATGGACTTGTTGCTGCTAGTGTCTTTTCTTTCTTTTTTCTTTTGTTTTTGGTGTTGAAGGTTGACCCCAGGTCTTCAAATATGCTGAGCACACCCTAACCACTGGCTTACTCCTTCAGCCCTACATTTTGTTCTTTATTGTTCCAATGCCTCCTGCTGGAGGGGCCGCTTTCCCAGAGGTAGGTTCCTTTTTCTTTGGGAGGAGGCTTCAGGGCCCCATAAATTTCATTCCTGGGCCAGGTGAGAGGTAGGCAACTTGAGGGTGAGAGGCAGAGGCCCCTCCCCGTGGGATGCAGCATGTTGGAAGACACATGGCGCCCATGCTCACTCTATAGGCTTTTCTCAAGTGGAACATACCTTTCAACAAACTAGCGCTCTGTTCATGACATTCTAACCCGTTTCTGGTGCATTTGAATCAAGTCTTTGTTTCATGGACGTGTATTTTCAGAGGGAACTACGTGAGCAAAATCAAATATTTGATTTACAGCAGTTAAGATGGTCAAATGCAAAAGCTCCTGGCTCCCCACCCCTCCCATTTTCTCATCCGGGTCCTCTTTCATGAGATAGCTGGTTGCTCAAGGACTCTGATGAGATTTTGTTTACTAGCTGGGCGGAAACAGTTGGGGGAAAATGTAGTTAGAACAGAATACTTCTGTAACATTTTCTTGGCCACCCCCTTCCCTCCCCTTGTTGGCAGCTAGGCTATGCCTGCTCAAAACATTTTCTGTGTTTTCCCTTCATGGTCTCTGCATTTCCCGATGTGAGCACTTCTAAGGTGTTCCCTTCCTTTCATTTTTTAATAAGAACCTATCACACACACACACACACACACACACACACACACACACACACACACACCATGTGAGCAGATACTGCTTTTGTTTCTTTGGTTTAAAAATGCAGTTATTTCTTTCAGGGAAAAAAATCATGATTGTACAGCTTAGAAGCAGGCTGCTTGATCTCCATGTGGGGGAGCTGAAGCCGTGATGCTGCGGCTGCTGGCCTCATGGGACTTAGGTTGGCAATTCTGCCAAGTCTCACGATAGCTAGCGGTACATCTCGGAGAGAGTCATCAGCAATGTTTACATTGTTCTTTTCAACCTGTCAACAGAACAATGGGTACCCTGAACTTAGCACCTCCTGGGTCCCACATGAGCGGAGCCTGAACCTGCAAGATATGAAGGAGGCTGTTACAAAGCAAATGTGTTCTGATAGGAGGTAGCTGGGCACTGATGTTTATGGCTTCTCCTAGAGCAACAGAATGGCCCTAGTTCCTCACATCTGTAAGCCATCTACAATAATTTTGTTAATCATCCTACAAAACAACACTTTTGAAACAAGCCCCCCCCATCTTTTTGTTAATGATGCAATAGAGTTAAATTAATGTTAGTCATTCCCAGACCTTGAGAGAATAAGGATGTTAAGAGTTTGTTGTTGTTGTTGTTGCTGCTGCTGTTTATTTGAGCCCCTTTCTTTCCTTAAGACTGTCTCAGATACATTTTAAGAAAACTAAAAAACATAATTTTCTGAAGTACTTCTGGATCTAGGAGGGCTAGTGGAAGGTGGGGACTCTGGAACCATTTTTGTCATTGTTGACAATTATTACATATTTTATTGGTAAGCTATGTTACTTCTCTCATTCTCCATTTCCTCATCTGTAGAATGAAGTGACTGGACCCTGTGTTAGCCTAAGTTCCTGTTAGCTACTTGAACATGGCTTTCTATCATTGAGCGTATGACTGGCCTCGCTGAAGGACTGTAGAACACCGGGCCATTATCCCATGAATTACATATTAAGTCTGGGGGAATTACATGAGCCCATTTACTGTAATTGGGTTCCAGTCCATTCTAAGTGAGCATCACAAGGTGATATTGCTTTATTCCTTATTGAGTTAGAGCTCAAAATTTCCCTTGCTACCAGACATATGATCCCATCCTTTTGACATTGGCAAACAGGCTGCTTTCATGAGGTTATGAACTCCATGGATTTCTGAGTTAATGTGTGAGGTAATGCCATCTTCTAAGTGAAAAACAAATACATTCACCCATTTCTTTAAAGAGAACATATTTTCCCCCCACTTAAATATTTCCATTACCAAATGTAAACATGCTTAAGAAGGTGGAAACATTTCCAAATTTATACCATATATTTTTGTTCTAGTGTAGGGAAAAAGTTGCTATGAGACTCAAAACTACTCCTTAGGTAACCTAGTTACTTAAAAATTAACAAGGAATGTTTCCATTCCACACTTCTTTAAAATAAAACTGTAATTATGCAAACTGATACTGATCTTGAGTGAAATATGCTTCAAAATATAAATGGGAGTTTCTTATTATTTGATGGATATATTATAGATAACATAAAATGTAGAGAAAATATCAAATCAACGACATGAAGACATTAGAAAGACCAGAACCAGGAAGTGAAAGGGATTTAAGCTTGTAGAGAAAGAGACCCCAAATGTCTGTGTGTAAACTCTGTCTAAATTCTTTGCAGGTCCCTGGGGCATTCTGAAGTTCCAAGTGAGAAATCACAGGTCAACAGCTGAAAGAGCTGATTAGATACACAACATAGTAACACTTTATAGTCGAAGTCCAGCCATGTGATTGCGAGGTCCAGCAGAGCTATATCCTTCAAAAGGATACGCAGAGACTCCACAGTATGATGTTCATGGCATCCCAACAGCAGAACAGCCATGAGAAGAAAAAGAAACCGGTCCCTTGTCAGGAGATAAATCAGTTGGTAGAAATAGCCCTAAGATGAAGTGTATGCTGAAGTCAGCACGTAATGGCAGGCGTTATAAATAGAACCAAGGACTTAAAGTATGGTCTTTCTAAAGTAGTAGGTGGAGAATTTTAATAGAAAAACAGAAAATATAAAAGAAAACACAGTAAAAAAAAAAACAAGGGAGACATGAACTTTAGATTATTTAATATAACAATCAAAGAGAAAAGTTATTATAAAAGATTAAAGAGAAAAGTCAATCCCCCCATGCTGGGGAATATATACTTTGTAATGATGTGTATGTAATTGTGGTCTCAGAAGCGAGAAGAGAAAGTGGCAGGGAAGCCCAGTGATGTGACGGCCAACAGTTGCCCAGACAAGGTGCAGAGTCTAATTTTACAGACCAAAGAAGCTCAGCAAGTCCCAAGCAAGGCGAAAGGAAACCACAGTGAGATGATTCATCATAAATATTCTCGTCATAGTGTTTTCTTCTTAGATTCCAATTGTGACTATTGTTCCCTCTGGGTTTAGCTCTTCATTTGATGACCACTGTAGTGACCATCAAGTGGAATGCCCTGGAATAATAATTTTGTTCTCATTATCTGTGTATTTCTGAAATGCATAATTTCAGACAACTAGAATACTATGCTTTATAAAAGCATAGAAATCTTTAAAATTCATTAAAAAAAAGATAGGGTCTCATTATTCTAGTCTTGATAGGCCTAGAACTCACTGCGTATGTAGACCAGGCTAGTCTTCAACTCACAGAGATCCTCTTGTCTCTGCCTCTGCTGTGCACCACCATGCCTACCTTTTTTTTAATTTAAACATTTTTATTACGTGCACGTGTGTGTGTGTCCTTGTGCATGCATGTATTCTATGGTACATGTGTAGAGGAGGTCAGAGGACAACTTGTAGAAATTGGTTTCATTATGGCTTTCATACGTGTATATATTTTGATCATATTCACCTCCCATTGTCCTTTTTTTGTCCCCCCTATCAAGTGCTAGGTAAGACTCTTCTTTCCAAGTATTTCCTCTCTCTGTCTCTGTCTGTCTGTCTGTCTGTCTGTCTGTCTCTCTCTCTCTCTCTCTTTCTCTCTCTCTCTCTCTCTCTCTCTCTCTGTGTGTGTGTGTGTGTGTGTGTGTGTGTGTTAGCCTAAGCTCCTGTTAGCTACCTGAACATGGCTTTTTATCATCCTCAGCCAGTTCTGGCACACTCCAAATTCAGCTTAGTGGATCCAAAGCAGTCATGCTGAATTTGTTTTGCTGAGAACTGCTGAGGCCTCGCATCTTCTCACACACCATGATCATGGGGTTACTGGTCAGTGAGAGCATACCCTGGGCATTTACTTTATTTTCCTGTGTCCCCACTGGGCTCCTAATTAGCTTTGTCATCAGTTTGTAAGAGACATCTGTATTGCCCCGATTTTTCACTGCGTGGCCTTTTCCTTCTAGTCTGTTGTTTAGCTGTAGCCCTTATGGTACCCTTTAATTTTTCTTATAAATAATAAGTTCCCTTTCTTGTTAACTCAGTGTGATTTTTCTCACAAGCAAATTTGGATGATTTGCTTAGGGAATTCTAATGCCAAATAGAGTAAGGAATGCCTGAGGAAGGCTCTGTGTGTGTGTGTGTGTGTGTGTGTGTGTGTGTGTGTGTGTGTGTGTGTATACAAACCACACTGGGGCTTAAATTGGAAGCATAGTGGTTACTGCACAAAGATCTGATGCAGGGGGATTTCCTTGATTACATCCTGCTTCCCCAAAAGTTTTGTACTCAGCTAATTCTAGACATTATTTCAGTGTGCCTCCCCTCCCCAACCTCTGCCACACATATGAACTCTTCCCAGATACATGAATGTTAGGAAAAGTGTAGCCTGGTCTTGCAGGTCCTGTGTGGCAGTGGGTATTTTCTGTGAGCTGGATGAAACCCTGCAAGAGAATCGGAACAGATGTTTGAATTTGGTTCAATGCTTTCAATATTTATTACCTAGGTGGCCTACTTTAACAGCAATTGTAATAGAAAAAAACAAGGCCATTTGGGGAAAATAGACTTTATTGCGCTCATCTTAAAAATATTGGAAGAATTTCCCCCCTTTCTTCTTTCGTTCATTTTATTTAGCCTGAACTTAGGAAAATAAAGGCAGAGAGGTTCTTGTCTTACTCTGAGAATAGTATGTCACACTATTCCCCTAAGATGTGTTCTCTTAGGGTGACTGGAAAATGGCTTTAAAGTTCTTGATGTACTGGGGAACTCTGGCAGTCTTGTCAAAGCCCCCCACTTGAGAAGTGCAGATGTGACATGGAGACTTAGAAAGATTTGGTGGTGTGGAGCCCAGGCTGTCACATTCAGGAGCAGAGGCAGACATTCCATTGAGTTTCACAGATCCCACTTAGACCCCTTTGACCTGCCTCCATCTTGACCTGTGCACTGACTGAGGGATCGGAAGTGGGTGTTTTGTAGGTGAACTCAGGTATTCACACTTAACTCTTTGGGTGTCTGTACCAGGGCTCTATATAGGGAGATGCAGCTAGGAAGAGGAACATTGTTTTGAAGAGTGCTTTTTCTCCTGTGTGTTCTTGTTCTTCCAGTTTACAGGGAGGGAGAGGGAAGGTAGAGAGTTGGCCTCCTAAATACCAGTGTGTGCGCGGGTCTTCCTGCTCTCCTGGGCAGAGCAATGGAGTGGTGGCTGCACATTTCTGTGGGAGCAATAGCTGCAGCAGTGAGGCTGGGGAAGAGCAGATGTGGAGCTGGGAAGGCTTCCCAGGCAGGTGCAGTGGTAGGTTCTCTCTGCCACGCAGGATGTGAGGTGGGTGTCACTAAGAATATAAAACGTCACAGAGCTGTTAGAGATAAAAGTCTCACCATGTAGTTCTAGGAATGGTTACAAATAAAAAAAAATCAATGCTTTAGGATGAGGGTTAGAAGAGATTGAAGGTATAGAGTTGGCTTTGGCTTGAGAATCGGTACAAACAGTGGAAAGAGAACACTTACATATTTGGAATTGGCTGATGAACAAGCCTCATACTGTGTCTCCCAGACGTACTGAAGGATGGGGGCAGAGAAGTAAGAAGTCAGCCTCCTGTGAAGTATCCACTTGAGATCTGCCACACAACTCAAGATGGAGGGTGGGGTAAGCAAGTATCTTAGTCACCGCTCTATTGCTGTGAAGAGACACCATGACCAAGGTGACTCTTATAAAAGAAAGCATTTAATTTAATTGGGGGCTTGCTTACAGTTTCAGAGGGTCAGTCCAGTATCCTTATAGCAAAGTGGCATGCAGGTAGACATGGTGCTGGAAGAGTAGATGAGAGCTACATTTTGATCCACAGGCTGAGAGAGAGAGACAGAGAGAGAGACAGAGAGAGACAGAGACAGAGAGACAGAGAGAGAGACAGAGACAGAGAGAGACAGAGACAGAGTCTGTCATGGACTTTTGAAACCTCAAAATCCACCCATAGTGACACACTTCCTCCTACCAGGCCACACCTCCAACTTCTTCTAATCCCATCAGAGAGTACCATTCCCTAGTGACTAAACATTTAAATATATGAGCATTCAGGGACCAAACCACCACAGCAGGTCTAAGGAGGAGCTGGGAAATTCAAAGCTGACTCTTGTTCTTTCAAAACTGTTTCTCATTGACATAAAATTCCTATGATTTTAACCTGTAATCTGTCCCTGGAATTGCCTGTAAATAGGATGCCGACTAAAGCCCCAGTTGGGTTCAGACTTGTGTTTCAGCTGGACCACTTCCTAAGTGGCGTGAATTCTACTGTTAAGAGCACACAGTGTCTGGTCTATGTTACTGTGGTGTGAGTGATACAGATAATGGCTCCCTGGATCTCTTTAGGTGGCAAATGATGCTTTGGTGGTTATATTGCCATTGCCGCCATCTGCTCACCTTCTATACCAAGCTTCTCTTCTCCTCCTCACTCCTTCATCCTCCCTCCCTCTCTCCCACCCACTTCTTCCCCTCCCTCCTGATGTTCCACCTCATGATCATCCTTCTATAGCTTGATTTTTCTTGCAAATGGAAGCTCCCCTTCTTTGGCTATTTGTTAATATTTAGTTTTTTATAGAGGGGCTCATTCGTAGGGCTCCTCAAGGAAGCTGGCAGAGAGTGTGTATATAGACAGTTCCCGACGTGAAATGGTTGCACTTGTGATTTTTTTTTTTTTATGTTTTGATGTCATGAAAGCAATACACTGTACACGAAAGCAGAAGCTGTGCATTTGGATTTTGATCTTCTGAGCGAAGCCAGCAGGAGCCTCCTAGTGAGCCCTCCTCCGCAGACAGCCTGTGATCTGGAGGGGAATCCCAACAGTGGATGTTTGGTAGAGGGCTGTGTTGCTCCTCTAGGATGCTCATTATTTAGGCAAATGGAATGCATCTTAACTAATGACAATTTGAGCATAAGGAGAGTGTTGGGCGGTAATTCCATTGTAGTGAGCAAGCATTTGTATTAAAATACTTTTTTTTTTTTTTAATCCAGGCATTGGCTGGTGACTCCAGAGGCTAGTAAGTCCATATATGGAGTGTGGGTTGACCTGGTGACCCAGCAGGGAACGGAAACTTCAGTCACATGATCAGCTAGTGGGGACCCAAAGCTACAGATGGCACAGAGAAAGCCCAATGGCAATTTGCTGCATTCTCTCTTGTTCGGGAGGCTGTGGGTTGGTTTGTTCTTTCCTAACCATGCGGGCCTTCATCCCTTTGGGTGAGCCCCGCCACATGTGTGAAGGGCGCTCTTATTCAGAACACACCAATTTCAATGATACCGTTACTCTCAAACCCTCTCTGAGTTGACAGACAAAATCCACCATCACAGAAGGGCAGAGAATAAGTGAGTCTTTCCTTCCATTGGCCAATTTAAATATAATTCACAACTGTTTGTAATTCCAGTTCCAGGGAACCTGATACCCATGGCAAAACACCAATGCACATAAAATAAAATAAAAAAATTAATTAAAAAACCTTCCAGAGTTACTATTTTTTCAAATGAATGGATAGATGTAAATGTGTTAGGAAAAAACCCCTATTGTAGTCTTCTTATGCTTATGGTTTTCCATTTTTAACTCATAGTCTGTCTTTTAATTGGCTCATTAGACCTTGGATCCTAGTGGTCGCCAACACTACCACTTCTCCTATCTTCATGATTTTGCTATCAGTCCAGTTAGAGATTGCCTCTGGTTCCATTAGTTTTTCTCAATTGTTTCTGTCTTTTATTTCATTGTCTTCTACTTTCTTGTGAATTTTTTTCTTTTGCTGGATTTGGGTTTCGCTTTCACTTTCTATAGTTACATGGCAACAGACAGACACCAGTAGACGAGACCTTTCTTCTTTCCCTAAGTAGATAGTCAGCACCATGATTTTATATTATATATATATATATATATATATATATATATATTAAGACATATCCATGGTCTTAACATGCTGTATTTCCATTTTAATTCAGTTAAGAATAATTTCCACAGTGATTCTTTTACCCCCTGTGGTTCATTGTTGTCTTAGTTAGGGTTACTATTGCTGTGCTGAAACACCATCACCAAAAGCAAGTTGGGTAGGAAAGGGTTTATTTGCTTACACTTTCACATCTTAGTTCATTATTGAAGGAAGTCAGGGCAGGAACTCAAGCAGGGCAGGAACCTGGAGGCAGGAGCTGATGCAGAGGCCATGGAGGGGTGCTGCTTACTGGCTTGCTCATCACGGTTTGTTCAGCCTGCTTTCTTATAGAACCCAGGACCACCAGCCCACAAATGGCACCACCCACAGTGGGCTGGGTCCTCCCCCATCAATCACCAATTAAGAAGGTGCCCTATAGCCGGATCTTTTTGAGGTGTTTTCTTCCAATGCTGATGAGTCTCACTTGTGTCAAGTTGACATAAATCTACACAGCACAGCTGTATATACTACGTTACTTAGTGTCCAATTATTTGAGTATTTCACAGGGCTTTTTACTATCTATTTCTGGATTATTCTGTGATAGCCAGAACAAGATATTTTGTGTGACTCAAATCTTTTAAAATTTATTAAAATGTGTGATATGTCTTAGAGTATTGTCTGTCTTAGTCAATATGCTGTGTATATGCTGGAAAATGAAGTATATTCCTCTCTAAATTAGTATACAGTGTTGTGTAAGTGTTGACACGGGAAAGCTGGTGGATGCTGCTGCTGGAGTCTTCTTTACCCTTCCAGATTGTCTACGTGCTCATATCTGTTAGAACTGCAGCTTTTAGACATTTAAAAAAAAATGGCTTTTCTGACTTGTCTTTTGATGTCCTGTCCCTCAGTGCCCAACAGGCTCGGTTGCTGTGTTGTCTTGATGAATTAACCTTTTACCTTATGGGTCAAGCCTATTGGTCCCTGGTAAGAATCTCAGCTCTGCAATCATCTCCTCTGTGATGAGCACGGACACTCCAGCTCTTGTATTTCCATGACATGTCACACACACCCTTTCTTACCCTTTCCTGGTCACCCAGCCTGCCTCAGTGTTTTTGGTGGCTCTTTTGCAGGTAGGATATGGTTTGGTCTTGCTTTCTGTCTTTGCCTGGCGGCATCTGACTTTTCACTGGCTTGTTCAGACCGTTTGTATTTTTCAAGCACTTACAGAAAAGGAAGTGATACAACATGGTCTCCACACAATCTGTTACTGGGTTATAGCTTCCAAAGAAGGGGCTGCATTCCCTGGATTCTTTCAAAAATTACATATTTACTTATTATGAGTATGCATATGCGTGTGTGCATGTGTGTATGTGTGTGTGTGTGTGTGTGTGTGTGTGTGTGTGTGTGTTGGTGTATTTTCATGTGCCATGGAGTGTATGTGGAGGTCAGAGAACATCTTGCAGGAATTGGTTCTTTCCTTCAACCATATGGGTCCTTCGGGATATCGAACTCAGGTAGTTAGGTCTGGTAGCAAGTACTTTTATGCACTGAACCATTTCACCTGTCCCCATCTGCTTCTTAAAGTGTCCTCTCCATAGCTTAATCAACAACTACCACCAAACACAGGTATGGTGGTACACATCTTTAATTCTAGCACTCAGGAGGCAGAGGCAGATGTTTGTTTGTTTGTTTGTTTTTGCTTTTATTTTTCTAATTTGTCTCTTATCTCAGGTGAAGTCCCTCTTAAGAATTTTTGCTGGATGATTCCTACATTATGTTGTTGGTGTGGTCACCAGCCTTCTGCTTTCTCTGTGTTTCTTTGGTTCATTTTACTTGCACAGTGATTTTGTTTTTTGGGTTTTGTTTTGTTTTGTTTTTGTTTTTTGTTTTGTTTTTCTGGAATACTTCATTTCTTGTTTGTTCTGTTATAATCAGCATGTTTTATCCTGTCCTGTAGTCTCCTCAGCAGCAGCCTCTGGGCCTCTGATATATTTGGGTCCAATAGGTGATTCTGTCTGAATGAGGTCACAGACCACAGATCTTGTCTCACTTTCCATGTGTTTATGTGTCAAGCCAGGTGGCATCTCCCTGGTGGTTTGTGTTGCCTGTGATGTTCCTGTGAGTACTCCCGGGAAAGCACGTCCTTTAAGCCATTGCTGACATCTTCTCTTTGCTCTAATGTCTTCGCTTCTCCTGGAGTAGCCGTCACCCACATTTGTCAGAAAGTTGAAGGCAGCTGGACCCCCATGATGACTTGAATTCTATAGCCAGACACCAGCCCGAGGGACTTGAGCTGACTCCTCCATCACTTATCCCTCTTCTGCCTTTTTTCACCGCTAGTTACAAACTCCAGGAAGCTCACCATAGGCGAAAGGGTCAGATGGTGTCAGACAGACTTTCTGTGGGAAACATTTTATGGCTGGCTGGGGGTTCCCTTGTGTGAGGTCTAGCGCCCTTGTCTGAAGTGGAAAGTGCTGCGTCTTTCGCCAGATCCTCCCACCCTCTCACAGGTCAAAGAATGGATTTAGTTAGAAATATGGAAAAGTTTAGTTAATCCGTGCACCAAAAATTGCCACTAGGAAGGCAGCAGTGTAAACAGTGTGTGACTAATCCTTTCTTCAGAGGAGAGTGGTTCTGGGCAATTGTTTGCCCCATGTTTACAGAGACACAGGGGTTTCCATAGATGCAGATCTCTGAGCAGTCGGCCATTCCCCCCGCCCCCCCCCCCCCCGCCCCCCCCCCCCCCCCCCCTGCGCCCCCCCCCGCCGTCACCACCACTCACCCCCC
>CABHPP010094271.1:0-60674 GCA_902168425.1 Peromyscus attwateri
TTCCTTCTCAGCCTGTTTGTCAGTTGTATATAGGAGGGCTACTGATTTTTTTGAGTTGATCTTGTATCCTGCTATGTTGCTGAAGGTGTTTATAAGCTGTATCAGTTCCTTGGTTGAATCTTTGGGGTCACTCAAGTATACTATCATGTCATCTGCAAATAGGGAAAGCTTGACTTCTTCCTTTCCCATTTGTATCCCCTTAATCTCCTTATGCTGTCTTATTGCTCTGGCTAGAACTTCAAGTACTATATTGAATAAGTATGGGGAGAGCGGACAGCCTTGCCTCGTTCCTGATTTTAGTGGAATTGCTTTGAGTTTCTCTCCATTTAATTTGATGTTGGCTGTTGGCTTGCTGTAAATTGCCTTTATTATGTTGAGGTATGTTCCCTGTATTCCTGATCGCTCCAAGACCTTTATCATGAGGGGGTGTTGGATTTTGTCGAATGCCTTTTCTGCATCCAGTGAGATGATCATGTGGTTTTTTTCTTTCAGTTTGTTTATATGGTGTATTACATTGACGGACTTTCGTATGTTGAACCACCCTTGCATCCCTGGGATGAAGCCTACTTGATCATGGTGGATAATTGTTTTGATGTGTTCTTGGAGTCTGTTTGCCAGTATTTTATTGAGTATTTTTGCATCAATGTTCATGAGGGCGATCGGTCTGTAGTTCTCTTTCTTTGTTGTATCCTTGTTTGGTTTAGGAATCAGGGTAATTGTAGCCTCATAGAAGGAGTTTGGTAATGTTCCTTCTGTTTCTACTGTGTGGAACAATTTAGAGAGTATTGGTATTAAGTCTTCTTTGAAGATCTGGTAGAATTCTGCGCTGAAACCATCTGGCCCTGGGCTTTTTTTGGTTGGGAGACTTTTAATGACTGTTTCTATTTCCTTAGGAGTTATTGGACTATTTAAATAGTTTATCTGGTCTTGATTTAACTTAGGTATGTGGTACCTATCCAGAAAATTATCCATTTCTTTTAGATTTTCCATTTTTGTGGAATAGAGGTTTTTGAAGTATGACCTGATGATTCTCTGGATTTCCTCAATGTCTGTTGTTATGTCCCCCTTTTCATTTCTGATTTTGTTAATCTGGATGCTCTCTCTCTGTCTTTTGGTTAGTTTGGATAAGGGCTTGTCTATCTTGTTGATTCTCTCAAAGAACCAACTCTTTGTTTCATTGATTTTTTGTATTGTTCTCTTTGTTTCTATTTTGTTGATTTCAGCTCTCACTTTGATGATTTCCTGGCGTCTATTCTTCTTGGGAGACTTTGCTTCTTCTTGTTCTAGAGCTTTCAGGTGTGCTGTTAAGTCACTAGTGTGAGATTTCTCCAACTTCTTTATGTGCGCATTTAGTGCTATGAATTTCCCTCTTAGCACTGCTTTCATAGTGTCCCATAGGTTTGGGTATGTGGTGTCTTCATTTTCGTTGATCTCTAGGAATTCTTTAATTTCTTTCTTTATTTCTTCCCTAACCCATTGGTGATTCAGTTGAGCATTATTCAGTTTCCATGAGATTGTAGGTTTTCTGTAGTTTTTGTTGTTGTTGAAATCTAACTTTAGACCTTGGTGGTCTGATAGAACACAGGAGGTTATTCCAATTGTTTTGTATCTATTGAGAATTGCTTTATGGCCAAGTATGTGGTCAATTTTGGAGAAGGTTCCATGGGGTGCTGAGAAGAAGGTATATTCTTTTTTGTTAGGATGGAATGTTCTGTAGATATCAATTAAGTCCATTTGGGTCATGACTTCAGTTAAGTCCTTCGTTTCTCTGTTAAGTTTCCATTTAGGAGATCTGTCCAGTGGTGAAAGTGGGGTATTGAGGTCTCCCACTATTAATGTGTGGGGTTTTATATGTGGTTTAAGCTTTAGTAGTGTTTCTTTTACATATGTAGGTGCCCTTGTATTTGGGGCATAAATGTTCAGAATTGAAATTTCCTCTTGGTGGATCCTTCCTGTGATGAATATGTAATGCCCTTCTTGATCTCTTTTGATTGATTTTAGTTTGAAGTCCATTTTGTTGGATATCAGGATGGCTACACCCGCTTGTTTCTTAAGACCGTTTGATTGGAAAGTCTTTTCCCAGCCTTTTATTCTTAGGTAGTGTCTGTCTTTGTATTTGAGGTGTGTTTCTTGTATGCAACAGAAAGATGGGTCCTGCTTTCGTATCCATTCTGTAAGCCTGTGTCTTTTTATAGGCGAATTAAGTCCATTGATATTAAGAGATATTAATGACCAGTGATTGTTCATTCCTGTTATTTTTTGGTGGTAGTGTGTCTGTACTTCTTATTTTTGGGGTTTACTGCTGTGGGGTTATCTATTGCCTGTGTTTTCAAGGGTGTATCTGACTTCCTTTGGCTGGAATTTTCCTTCTAGTGCTTTCTGTAGGGCTGGGTTTGTGGATAAGTATTGTTTAAATCTGGCTTTGTCTTGGAATGTCTTGTTCACTCCGTCTATGTTGATTGAAAGTTTTGCTGGGTATATTAGTCTAGGCTGGCATCCATGGACTCTTAGTGTCTGCATTACATCTGTCCATGTTCTTCTGGCTTTCAAAGTCTCCATTGAGAAATCAGGTGTTATTCTGATGGGTTTGCCTTTATAGGTCACTTGGCCTTTTTCCTTTGCTGCTCTTAATATTCTTTCTTTATTCTGTATGTTTAGTTGTTTAAATATTATGTGGCGAGGGGACTTTTTTTGGGGGTCTAGTCTGTTTGGTGTTCTATAGGCTTCTTGTATCTTCATTGGCATTTCCTTCTTTAAGTTGGGAAAGTTTTCTTCTATGATCTTGTTGAATATATTTTCCGCGCCTTTAAGTTGGTATTCTTCTCCTTCTTCTATCCCTATTATTCGCAGGTTTGGTCTTTTCATGGTGTCCCAGATTTCTTGGACATTTTGGGTCATGACTTTGTTAGCTTTAGTGTTTTCTTTGACTGATGAATCTATTTCTTCTACCGTATCTTCAACGCCAGAGATCCTCTCTTCCATCTCTTGCATTCTGTTGGTTATACTTGCATCTGAAGTTCCTGATCGTTTACTTAGATTTTCTATTTCCAGCATTCCCTCTGTTTGAGTCTTCTTCATTTTTTATATTTCCCTTTTCAGGTCTTGGACTGTTTCCTCCATTTGTTTCATTGCTTTTTCATGTTTTTCTTTCAGTGCTTTATTGTTTTCTTCCAGGACTTTATTTTTTTCTTCTACTTTAATTGTCCTTTCCTCTAGGTTTTTACAGTGCTCTTGCAATTTTTTTGTATTTTCCTCTATATAAGCCTCTATCTTCTTCATGATGTTATTCATAAGGCTGTTTTCTTCTGCTTCTTCCAATTTTTGATGATCAGCTCTAGATGTTGGAGGAGGGCTAGGTTCTGGTGATGCTGTATTGCTCTTCATTTTGTTGTATGTACTTCTGCCTGGACGTCTGCCCATCTCCTTGTGTTCGATCTTGGTCTTATCAGCTCACTTGGTGGAGGAAGAGCTGACAGATTCGGGGAGTCTCTCTCTTTTGTCCAGATGGGACTCTCTTCTCCAAATGGGAAGTGCGAGGCAGGTTGGGAGCTCTTGTTCAGATGGGAAGGCCGAAGCAGGATGGGAGCTATTGTCCAGATGGGAAGTCCAAGGCAGGTTGGCAGCTCTTGTTCAGAAGGGAAGTCTCTTGTCCAGAAGGGAAGTCTTTGTCCAGAAGGGAAGTCCGTCCGGGGCAGGATGGGAACTGGGGGCCGGTCTCTAAGTCTCAGGAAGTGGCGGGGGTCTCCGGGGGTGCTGGACTTGGGGGCAGGGCTTGGAGACTGCAGGGGATCTTGGAGAAGGGGGCCCTTCCCGGTAGGGGTGGGGGTAGAAGGGAACCTGCCCGCTGGCCAGAACTTGGGGCCAAGGTGTGCAGGTCTTGCCAGGGGTGACTGGCGCTCAGGGAATGGATCTACGGTGAGGGCGGGCACTCACCTTTGTCCAGAAGGGAAGTCTGTCCGGGGCAGGATCCATTGTGGAAGTTTTAAATCAACTTAAGGATCAAATCTATTGCCTCAACTATTTATCATTGCTTTGTGTGAAATTATTTAAAATAATATATATTTAAAATATATTATAAAATATATATTTAAAATAATAATTTAAATCATTTTAAAATAAACTATGTAATATGCCATTATTAACTACAGTTATTGCACAGTGCAATATAACCCAGAATGTGTGTTTTCTAACTAAACCCTCATATTCTCTGAGAGATAATCTTGATTTTCAACTTGATTAGATCTAAAACCCAACAAAAGACAATACTCTGAGAATTCCACACTCCTGTACTGCCATCAGAACCCAGCTATTTCAGTCTTCCTACTGAAGGCCCAAAGACCAGTGAATCTCCAAGATTCCTCCAGGTCTTGGGAGGCACATGAGGAATGCTGAGTCTAGATGCAGAAAATTCTGCCTAATGTAGAAAATTAGAACTGGGGGCACAGGTTGTTTTTGTAATTAAACTTATATATGGATTTCTTATGATTTGGGACCTGTATTGTGGTACAAATTTAGAAACATCTGGAGATGTGAACTGAAAGAGCTTATGATGTTATAAGCACAACTTAATGGATGATCTAATAGGAGCTTCAAAAAAGGGGAAGGCAGTGGGATCAGGATTCATCCCCAGTGCATGAGCTGGCTTTCTTGAGCTCATTTCTTTCTTTTTTTCTTTCTTTCTTTCTTTCTTTCTTTCTTTCTTTCTTTCTTTCTTTCTTTCTTTCCTTCTTTTTTTTTTTAGACCAGGCTGGCCTCGAACTCACAGAGATCTGCCTGCTCACTTCTTATGGTGGGGCACCTTGCACAGCCTTCATGCCAGAAGGAGGGCCTTGGACCTGGCTCATCTGAATGTACCAGGCTTTGCTGACTCCCCATGGGAGTCCTTATGTTTTCGGAGGAGGGGATTGGTGGGTTAGGGGCGGGGGGGGGGGGGGGGGAAGGCTACAGGGGGAGAGGGAGGAGGGTTGAGAGGGGCATCTGTGGTTAGTACGCCAAATGAATAAAAGTTTCCTTAATTAAAAAAAAGAATGCTAAAAGTAGCCTAGACAGGCTGGAGATTTTCTCAGTAATTAAGTTAAAGGCATTTTACATTTCATCCTGCAAACAATTTTCTCTGCATGTGATTCATGCCTTAGGTTTTGAATGAGTTTGGTACAAAAGGTAGATGAATGACTGATTAATCTGGTAGAGGAAATTTAGAGGCAATCTGTCACTCAGACTGTGAAAGTGTTACTACTGGCTGCTTTTCGACAGGTTTAGAGGGAGAATCAGGAGCAAAGGACACAACAGAAAAGCTTGAAAGACCAACTATTTAGTCAAAGTATGGAATCAACTACTTCACCTTGGAAAATAGGAAAGATGTCTTGAGGATGTATTAAAAATTGATAAAACCTTACCTATGAAAGGTTGAAGGTTATAAAAGCAAACAAACTAACTAACAACAAAACTAAGCTTATTTGAAGGACTTTTCCTAGAGAAAAGAACACTTTCAAGGCACTCCACTAAGAAAAGGGCAGCCTATAAGTGGTACTGCAGGTCTCCTTTGTGTGTGGAAAATCCTAAAGACACAAAGGTTAATGTGAATAAGGTCCATGTCTATTTCTGTCATCAAAACTGGGCATCATCCTCTGGTGTTGGGTTGCTGCCCATGGGGAATACAATCACTAGTTTATAAAGGTTATAACCCAGATTTCAAAGGAAGGCTTGAGAGCCATAGCAATGGGTGCTTAGGTCCAGATAGGCAGTTTTTTCCCGTTTTCATACTTCTTGTGAATAATGTTGTAATGACCCTTAGGCATTCGGTATCTCTTCAGCAGGCTGACTTCCCCTTCTGTGAGTAGATAGTCAGGAGTGGAATTGATGGGTCATCAATGGGAGTTTTTCGAATAAAATAGAATTGTATGTTATGTTCTTTCTTGTTGGAATTGGGTGTGTTTAAGCATGAGTATACGTGTCCACAGTATATTATATAGGGGATTCTAACTTCCCAAATGTTAATAAAATATCTGACAATGTCACATTCATATAGATGTCTATGAACTTTCTGTAATATAAGAATGACACATTTAGCTGAGGCAGCTGCATGCTTCCTAGAATTGCTTTTCCCTGTGGAAATAAAAGCAATTTACTTTCATCATTGAGAGTCAAAGCTACTTCCTTGGAGACTGAACTTGGTCCACATTATTTGAGTATGAGATAACACACTGAACTTGGAAAAGGCATCATTAACCTACAAAATTCTTATCACCCAGGGAACTGCTAGAACGGGTAAATATGTAACCCATCAGAGTAAAATTATAAACTGCTTATTGGACATTGACCTTTATCAAGAGATGAAAATAGACAGTGGACAAGCCTGCTGACCTGTGCAGTGCTCTTCCAAACTGTCCACTCACATAAATGAAGTTTCTGTCTAGATTTCGCCACCAAATGGAAGGAGACTTTATAATACAGCTTATTCTTTCTAACTTAATATGCTAATATCTTCTGGTGGTTTTCCTTTCTAATGTTAATAGAGAGCTTTTTCATTGTAGGCAAAGGCTTGGCTTTTTAATGCATCTTTTAATACCTAACAATATAACTGATTCAGAAACAAGCTTATATGAAGATGAAAACAAACGGGAGCCTAATATGAATTCTAATATTTGCATAATTCTGCTTCTAAATACTCTAGAAAAAGTTCTAGAAGCATAGTTCTCAGCAACATTTCCTGGCTGTGGTTTTATTATTGCTCTAGTTACTTCTTTATCAGCTCCCAAATTCCAATGAAATTCTAATACATAAGCAGGGTTGATTACTCCAACAATATTCTCTTTGCATTATATGTAACAAACTCCTTCATATTTTTGAGTTTCATATTGTCAAATGACATTTGGGGAAGTGGAATTTTCAATGTCAAAAGCTAGTATCTGCTCTGCCCTGGATATAGTGATCACCAGAGTACTAGGTGGAAGCCTATATCTTGTTTGATGGCGCTTGGATTTGGCATTTTTGGCGACAATAAGCTCAAGTCTCACACTGGACAACTCTTGAAGCTGGGCAGTTTAGAGATTATTAGATTTAGAGGATGTATGGCCATGTTAGTTAAACATCACTTACAACACCTGTAGCATCTGTCTTAAGGATTTTCAGAAAGGTTGACCTGAGGACAGACATTCAACTTGAATATTGTCACATCATCTCAAGGATGGGAATGCCAACACAAATCAAAAGTTTGAAAAGGAGAAATTCAAATGGTTTTTGCTCTATCTGCTTCCCTGGCTGCAGCCACCATGTAGCCAGGCAGGTGCAACTATGACTAGATGACTCCCACTCCCATTCCCATGCTTTCCTGCCAAAATAACTACATTTGTCTCAAAACATGAGCCAAGATTTATTTTTCTCTTAAGTTAAACTTGACGGGTATTTTGTCATGGTAACAATAAATTTAGAAAACACAGAATCTTACATGTTAGGACTATTCCCCTAGAAGGAGAGAAATCAAAGACTCTTCTCAACACATGAAGATACAACAGGGAGTAATCATATATGATGATTTTCTGATACCTAGATCTTGGACTCCCTGCATCTAGAACTCTTGGAAAGCATTTAATGTATTAAAATAATTCTTAGCATGTGGTTTAATAAACAGAAAATTCATCTATTATGAACTGATTGAAATAAATGTTATTTTCACATTTTATATAGTAATATCTTAATAAAGTATACCCTGATATATAACATGTAAAGAGTAAGATTTGGTGACATTCATCTGTAATCCCAGAATTTACTATAAATATTTCTATCTTATTAATTAATACATGAATATTCATGGAAATATTAAGAGAGCGAAATTTATTTAATCACCATTCTTATACAGAAGAAGAATAGATGGGGAGGAAGAGGAGGAGAAAATTGGAGAAATCTATGGTGACCTTACATAGCACCTTGGCAAAATATAACATGATAATTAAAATTTACTGTGACATTTCCCTTTACAAAGAACTTTAAGAAAAAGGGCTTCTTACCTTGTGTAGCAATCTATTATTTAAATAATTCTTATGTCTCCAGGAAGAATTTTATCTTATTTAAATTATTCAGTAATTAATTTCTTTGAATTTTTGGCACCTAACAACTTATCAAGTCACTTTGCAGAGGTTGAACAAGCAGGAATAGACTTCAGTGAATTTTAAAATAGTCATAGTTTGTGTTCCATGTTTAAATACCATTATCACTATGAGTGCCTAGGATTAAAGGCTATTTCCACTTGTCTATCTGGAGAGAAATCTCTATGATCACAGTGCAAATCGAAGAATGTTCTTGGGATCAACTAATATATTATAAAGGATAAAAAAAATAAGAATTGGGAAAAGACAGAAATAGATTAGATGATAGGAAAATAAACAGAGATGATAGATAGATAGATAGATAGATAGATAGTAGATAGAGAGAGAGAGAGAGAGAGAGAGAGAGACAGATAGATAGATGGTAGATAGATAAATAAATAGATTTGATTGAACAGAGAAATCTGATCTGATGAGAATAATATGGTTTGTTCAATATTGAGCTTAAAGCTTAGACTCAAATCAAGTGTGACTTTATGGCCCATTCACAATGATATACCTCTGCAAGACACACCTTGATTTCAAAGATTATACAATCTCCTCAAACTGCACCACCAGCTGAAGACCATGAGGTTCTGGATGACTCTTCACATTACATCCATATGTGACACTAGTATACAGATGCTGTTTGACTCTTGGTGAGAGCTTGATGATGGGGCGAGATGACTCCTAAAGATGTTTGATTTGCTTTTCCTAATGGCTAAAGATGTTGAACAATTTCCACACATTTTTGAATGTTTGTATTTCATCTTTTGAAAATTGTCATTTTAATTAGTTTGAATATTTATGTCTTGATTTTTTGGTGTTTGATTTGTTTCATGTTCTTTATTGATTCTAGATATTTACATTCAGAAGTATGTTGGCTAAGGTTATCTCTAAATCTTTGAGCTCACTTTTCATTCTGTTGTTACCTTTGCTGTTCAGAAGGTTTTTAGTTTCACACAGTTTCATTGTCATTCTTGCTATTTCCTGGTTTATCTACAGACTTTTTAAGGAATTGATAAGAATATATCTCACTGAAAAATGGAAAGCTTTTAAGTTGTTGCATTTGTTCTGTACATTTGATTTTCACCATCTGACATGTTGTTTCATCTACTTGTAATATGGGCATCAAGATACTACCTACTGCATAGGGTAGCAGAGTGAGGATTGACAGAAAAGCATGGGTGCATTCAGAGTGCTTTGCCTGACACTCTTCCACATACCATCTTCTGTGAACCCCACATTTGTGGTACAAAACCTGCCTTCTATGATGTTATTTACTAATGACTAGAGGGAGCATGACATCTTGCTCAGCATGTTTGAAGAATGGACTTTTCAGTTCACATTCAAAATAGGGAAATAGGGTGAAACTGAAGTAAGATGACACAAATAAATTTTAGTTTTACAAACACATCTCAGTCTATAGGACTTTGTGAAATTTCTTAACAGTAATTTGAAGAGAAAAGCTTTAGAGGAAATATGTGCTGTTAGAGAAGCTTCACTGCTACAGCTTAGTTTTTAACAAAAGTGGTCATGTGCAATTTTCACTGGATACATTTTCTAGAAATATTTTTACCTTCCTTTTTTTATCTGAAATGGTTTTAATCTGAGACACATGAATGTTAAGATCCTGCAGTTAATACTTTTGAATGGTGGTGTTTTTAAATTTATCTTTATAATCAAAATAATCATTACTATTGGAGAAAAAGTACAATGTACCTAAATTGTTGAAAAAGCAAAAATGGCTTAACCTCCAAATTTCATTTTTTTTCACTGTATAATCTTTACTATATTGTAAAGTAAGTTATCAGAGAACTGGGCTATGTTTTTCTTGATTTCTTTGGCTGCTACATTCACTGCAGATATTGTACAGACAGTGAAATAGAAAAAAATAAATATAACTTGAAAGGAAAGAAAGATATCTGAATAATCAATAATTTAGTGAAATGTATTACACTATTCCAGTTTACCTGCTATTTGGTTTGGAAGCTATTGTAATGTGAAATATGGTTGAGAGAATGACTGATTCAAGGTATAAACTAGTTCACTTGCTTCCGGATTCAGAAAAACTTTCTTAACTGACTTTGCATCAGTGAAGATCAATGAACTCGCTAACCTACCAAACTGTGTAGAAAGTGCCCATTGCAGTGATCAAGCAAATAATATTGTACCGATACCATGTATTTGTTATGTGTCAAGATTTTAAAATTTTTCATCTTATCCTTTACGTATGTATGTCTAGTTTAATTTAAAATTATGATTTTGATATGGTATGAGTTGGTATTCAAGTCACTAAAAGAATAGATATATAAATCACAGGGTTATGAAATTGAAATTTAAACTCTGTAAGCTCACTTGGCTTCATAAATGCTACCAAAAAAATGAAGAAATGTGAGGAAAAAGTTAGACGATAAAAATAAAATACAAATTACATAGTGATTTTTCTTCCCTTTTTCTAAAACATCATAGAATGTCCTTCAGAGTGTAACTATGAGTCTTGTCTTCAGTAGCTATTACGACAGATTTCTCCTGATTTCCAGTCCCAACTACTCCAACTACTCCAGTAGACATTTTTATTGCCAGTGACATCGCTCTTCCCCTTTCATTTCACAGAAGCAGCCTGTGTGGGTCTTCTAAATGCTAAACATGGTACCTAAATGAGAAAAGTAGACACGGATTTCTGAGTAAAGGTTGCGTTAACATACTGAGACACAGTGAGAGCAAATGTTATCTGAAGAGTAAATGAAGGTAAGGTGGAAGGTGAGGGTTAGAGTTCTTCCCGGATGACAAAAGGGGAAGGAACAAAACACTCAGAAATACAAAATAAGTTAAATTTAATATCTGCTTTTTCAATTACTTTTTATAGGTCATTGACTCCTTCTGAATTATGATCTTTGTGCAGATTGTTTATCTGCATCCTGCAGATGAAGAGAATTGGATTTAACATTGACTTGTCAATAATAAAATAAGGGAGAAACCATCTTTGATTTCAAGCTTTCAAATCTAGACAGCTTCATAATTCCAATATTATCTAATAAAGTATGGTTTAAGATGCACTGTATAAGTTATAATGTGAGGTAACATTATTTTAAAAGTAAAAATGGGAAGGAAAGTACAGGGTCTCACAGTCAGGTGTATCAGTGTATACAAATCCATCATTTTCTTCATGTCTCATAGTAAAGATTGTAATTTAAAAATATGAGAAAGCATACAACTTATAAATATATCTGGAAAGGCATTCAGGAGACTATATGCATACATAGAAGGAAAATAGTTTATATGGAGGAAAAAAACATTCTAGGCAGAATTTGCACAAAGAGCCAGAGGCAAAGAGAGGGAACAAGGCTTTGGATATAAACCTGAAAGTCTAATACACTAAGATAACACTGAGCATGGGAGTGAGAGCAGAGTTGAGACCAGGAAAGGAGATGAGAATGAAATGTTCAAGGCTTTTACTAAAAGGATAAGGGTTTTGAAACTGACATTTTGCCCAGAGACAATCCTAGGCTTACTTTTCTCAAGTGCAATAGAGACACTTGAAATAGTGAAATAGGTCAGTCTGTCTAGGGTGCATTCACCATGTTCAGCTAGTAGGAGAGGTTTTCACATGTTTCAGGGTGATGACAAAGATGTTAGGGAGAACATTTATAGTACTGCTGATTGCTGTGGATATCACTCTGTATAAATAAAATGCTGATTGGCCAGTAGCCAGGCAGGAAGTATAGGCGGGACAAGCAGAGAAGAGAATTCTGGGAACAGGAAGGCTGAATGAGGAGACGCTGCCAGCTGCCTCCATGAGTACCAACATGTAAGATACTGGTAAGCCACAAGACATGTGGCAAGGTATAGATTAACAGAAATGGGTTAATTTAAGATAGAAGAAGCCTGCCACGGCCATACAGTTGGTAAGCAATATAAGTTTCTGTGTGTTTACTTGGTTGGGTCTGAGCAGCTGTGGGACTGGCGGGTGAGAGAGATTTGTCCTGACCGTGGGCCAGGCAGGACTGGAAAAAACTTCAGCTACAGCTGATCTTTAATTCTTTTCTTCTAAACTGTTTTTAAAGATTTATTTTATTTTAAATTATTTGTATATACGTGTGACTTCATGGGGGATGGTTATGTGCACATGAGTGAGTGCAGCACTCAAGGAGGATAGAGGATCCCAGGAGATGGAGTTACAGGCAAGCATGGGCCACCCAGCATACTGCTGCTGTGAACCAAACTCAGTTCCTCTGCATGGTTAGGGGTACCTTCTCTTAATTGCTGAGCCATCTCTCCAACCCCAAATATCAATTCTTCTAGTGAATTTTTAAAGGAATATAGTGATCTGATAAAGAATGATAGATGCTTAATACTGACAGGTAGTGTATAAGAGAATTTTAAAATTTATCTTTTGAATTAAAACAGTTCATCTATATATTGATAAAATTAATTAATTACTGCTGTCCGTCACTTAGTGTCTACTGGTGGTGAAGTGAATCATTATCAATAATTCAGAACATCACTGACCACTGACATACACAGCTAATGCTGAGCTGTTCCCATCTGCCACATGTGACAGTGGTCTGAATAAAGATAACCTTATACGCTGGGAGGTGGCGCACGCAGGCCAGCCTGGTCTCCCAAGCGAGTTCCAGGAAAGGCGCAAAGCTACACAGAGAAACCCTGTCTCGAAAAACCAAAAAAAAAAAAAAAAAAAAAAAAAGATAACCTTATACATAATCACAGTGGTAAAACTGCTTGTTTTAACTTTTCCTGTGATGAAGAAACAGTCCAGGAGCAGAAGGCACTAGAATTTGAAGGGAAGCCTGCCATTTTCAAATATATTTTTTTCTTTCTGTCTCTATTAACAAACATCTACACGCTAACCTTTTCCATGTCTTGACTGTAAGGAAGTCTCAGGGTCTGCTCACACTAAACAGAAGTGGTTTACATGTAGGTGTGCCTGTTTAGATTCTGCCTACCTCTGAGAATAGATGCAATCCTAATGTGTGTTCATGTCTCTGTGCTTAGAAATGTCTAGAGATGAACAAATGGATTCGGGTCCCTATGTTGACATTAAAATGAGAATTGCATCTTTACCTATATATAAATGAAGGAAATTATCTCCAATTCTACTTTTAACCACTTGACACACTGTCAATGCATTTTATATAAATGCTATTTATGCTGACAAATATCAAACCAAAGGAAAAGTATCCAAGAGACAAGAAGTAAGAATGACATTAGCATTGAAATCATGTATTTTAGCCACATGCATTTCAATGAATAGTTCTTGTGTTACTTAAACATGTAATTCTTAATCCATTTTCTTATGGTTGTTTAAAGATAATGAGTTAAGATTTAAATAAAAAAAACACAGGATGTTATAACTAGCAAAATAATTTCAATCTTCCTTTCCTGAATGCCTCTTTATGAAAAAAGAATATGCTAAGCTTAGCGCATGTCCACACGCTGCAAAACTTGTTGTTTTGGAAAGCACACAACAACTATGTTCGATTTTGATCTTGGGTCCCCTGGATCTGAGTTATAGATGGTTGTGAAAAACCATGTGGGTGCTGAAAACTGAACCTGAGTTCTCTGCAAGAGCAACAAGTGATCCTACCCACTGAGCCGTCTTCCATCTCCAGAAGGAATTTTCTTTTGTAAAGGTGACAGATTTGCAACCCAGCGATGTCTAGAACCTATGCTTTCTATGAAATACAATGATTAACGAAAACAGCACCCTAACCTAAACTCTTCATGTTTGAGGAAGAGCTTGACCGTGGTATTATTCTAAGTTGTGAAATTGCAAAATCATAAAGATATAAAATTTTAATTTTCCTTAAGGTCAAGGCAGTTAGCAAACTTAGATGGCTTGTATTCCTCCCACCCCATCTAGACATTGTTTCTATGAAATAGAATTCAGGCTGAGTTCTGATATTCAAACACTAGGGAATTTTCTAAATAAATATTTACATGGTTAGTATTGTTTGGAATCTACATAACTCCATAAAGTCAAAACATAAAAACAAATAAGACCCATGCAACAACAAACTGAAATTCCCAGTGACTCACTACAAGTGTTCTGACTAGATGCCACAAATGAAAGGCACTCTGGGAATCCACTTGGTGAAGTGAGAGTTCAGAATTGGCATTTTGTAGCTGCAGCTTTGGACTCCTGGGTCTGTTGGTCACCTGGCTATTCCTACAGGGTGACTGCTTCTTCCTGCCTGGGCATTGGTCACTTTCTGATTATCTAAAGAGAATCCATTGAGAAAGTGTTTCCCCTCCCCTTTTCTACTGGTTCTAAAACCTTCATGGTCAATTCTTAGCTGTGCAGTGTTTAATAATTTTATTTCTTTCTCTCTTCTTTACTCCTTCCCTCCTTCCTTCTTTCTCTTCCTCTAACACTATTTCTTTCTGATGAAGAGCTTTTCTATGCTTTATAATTCAGGGCTTTTGATCAGAAGATAGCACTGCAATTCTATCTCCTCTTTCTTCCATGTCATTTAAAGGTCTGGTATTGGAAATCATCACATTCTATCAGCCACAATTTCCTTAACATGTGAAATGGGACAACAGGATACACTTGTACTGTAGGTGTTGAAATTGATGAGAGAAGCATGCAGTATTTAATGACAATTGTGAAATGTTTGAGTTCAATAAAATGTTTTAAAATATACCAGGGCCAGTAAAATGGCCCAGACAATAAAATCCTAGAAACCTAAGGAGAAGGCCAGACCAGATGGCAGAAAGGAAGGAGAAGTATTCCTCTGACCTCCCAATATGTGCTATGGAGTACATGCCCACATGCATACACCATGCATATGGTGAAAACACACACACACACACACACACACACACACACACACAGCAGAAACATTTTCTATAATCATGTATCCTTAGTATAAAGATGACTGTTAGCATGGTTTTATATACTTTATACTATGTCTAGCACATACTAGCACATGAGTGTTCATATTCTCTGATACTGCAGAATCACAACTACCCACAGCTACACACTCAAATGTTTTATCAGAAACAACAGCATTCATCTTAGAAGAGCAACACCTTTAATTACTGTGATGGCCATTTTCCCATCTCTATAACCCTAAAGCAGCAGTCTCTAACAGTAACAGTACATTCCAACTGGGTCATTACCGTGGGAGACACAAACAAGTTTGTATACCTCCAGCATTTAGAGGATAATCACCAAATTGATATGGATTGTGAAAACTCTCACCTGATAGTTTTGATTGAAAGCCTCTAAAAAGAGATGCCAGCCAGTGACTCACTACTGTTCCTTTAAAATACAAAGTAAGCCACCAACTTTAGTTAACAATATATAGCAAGTAAATCAGTTTTCAGGGCTTGCTTGCTTTGAGAGCATTAACATAAAAAAATATGCTTTCCTCACCAGAGCCTCCCATTTTCTTGGTCAGTTAGGGGCTTTGAAGTTCTTGGGCCAGCAAGTTTTTACTTAATTAGAGTCATGCTTTCTTTCATGCACACATTTGGGGAATTACAGAGGAACGATGTAGGTCAGGTTGTGTTATCTTCCTTCCCCCGTAAGTGATGTTTTACAAATTTAGCCTTAATCTCCCAAGATACTTTCATTCAACACTTCCCCAGATCCAAAGCCCTGCTTATCTAAACTTCTTTTTTTAATAGAAAAAACATCTGTACAGCAGAATACACCACACATAGGCAGGTGAAACTGTCATCATGGTGTGCAGTGTGGTCCCTCCTGGATGACTGCGCACTTGATGATGATGTTGAGACAACAGTTTCTTTCAGTTCAGAACCATACTATATATTCCCAACTTAATGTCAATGATATGAATTTCTAAACACTAGCTACAGTTACAATTGCTCATTAGGAGAACTCAGAATATAAGCTCAGAGATAAACTAAATGAAATGGGAAATGTTGATGATCATGTGAGTGTTTGCTTTAGGAGAAGTTTTATTTATGTAAATAAAGTTAAATGTTATATAACAGAAATGTTATGTTCACTGTATAGGACATTTCTGTCTCTATAGGAAATTCTGTCTGCCATCTGCTGCAACAGTCAAGAATAACATTGTAAATTATAAAGGGGGAATGGAAGAGGAAAGACTAAAGAAGTTGGAGAATGAGAAGGGAATGGTAGAAGAAGAAATATGGGAGGGATAACTAATACTAAATATCTTTTGAATAAAGTCATATGGAAACCTACTACTGTTGAAGCTTCTTAAAACATATACTGATGTAAAAAGAATTTAAATAATAGTTAACCTATAACGGGGGAACAATGTCCTAACTGTATATTGTGTATTACAAAATAAAGATCCTGGTATCAATAATGGGTTACCCAACATTACAGGCTATTGCCAATGTATCGAAGGACATGAGGTCCATGTGATTACAGGTAACACTAGAGAAAGTAGAATTCTTAAACATGCAGGCCATTTTTTCCAATGGAAGTAATTGACACCTATTCATCCAGAAAGCTAGAATGGATGTTCCTTAATAACCTTGTGATCTTTCACTATTCTGTGAAACTAGCCCTTCTGCAAATTAACCAAATTTCTTAGCATTGTTTCTCCATCAATATTACCCATCCTTATGAAAGAGATAAAATATACTTTGCAAAAGAGTTTGCTATTATGCTTATTTAAATCCCTTCCTCCTTAGGCTCTTATCTCCAGCATTGTTTCTCAGTCAATGGAGCCCATACTTATGCTTATTACAAACTCTTTCTCGCTAGGCCCTTGTCATGAGGAAATTTTCCTACGAAGTTTTACTGTGTTTTAATATATAAAATATAAAGTACTTAGGGTCAGACTAGAGAAGTTTGAAACAGCCCCACTAAGTCATGTTGAACCAAATTTCATTCTTGCTTCTCCATAGATTGTTTTACTGCTAACAATGATGCTTGCATGAATCCTTGATGTGGAAATATAAATATGCATTAGTCTCATTGGTTAATAAAGAGCTGACTGGCCTATAGCTGGGCAGGAAGGGATTGAGTAGGAGAGGCAGCCGAAGAGGATTCCGGGAAGAAGAAGGTCAGAGTGATGAGGAGACATGGAGAGAAACAAGATGAACATGCCATGCTGAAAGAGGGTACCACCATGTGGCAGAGAATAGATATGAAATATGGTTTAATTAAAGTTATAAAATCTAGTTAGTAGTAAGCCTAAGCTAGTGGTCAAGATTTCTTCATTAATGAGAACTCTCCATGTGGTTATTTGGGAGCTGGCATGTGGGACAGAAAAGTCTACCACAGTCCCCACCAATTTGCATGTTCACCTTCTAGAACATTATTTTAGACCCTATTGCTGAAGATACCACAAATATCATAACACATAGAAAAATTGAGCAATTGGTCATCTGGAAGCTTCATACATTCTGGCTAGCATTTGTAGTTTTGAAAGTTGCTTCAGTTCTGAAGGAGAAAAGTAATCATCATTCTCACCCAGCTAGCAATTTTGTGGACTATAGTAATGATCTGCCTGGAATGATCTGCCCACTTGTGCAATGATGGGACAAATGTTACTGGGGTAACCAATACTTTCTGGTTGGGTTTTAGGTCTGCTCCATGAGATGGATACTATACCTGATACAATTAATGAAGCCAAGAATCTGAGGCTAGCTGAATCACATGCTTTATGGGAAAAGTGCATGACTTAGCAATAAAATGACTTCTGATGACATATTACTATATTCATAGTTCACTGTACTGCTCAACTCTCATCAGTAAAGCTTCTTTTTTCAGTATAAGGCAATTAACACAGAAACACACAACTAGTGAATATGCCAAGAATAAGAGACCTTGAAGTGCTCAACTCTAAATGGGATGTCTATATCACACCCCTACCCCAAGGCTCAGGGATCATTGTGCAAGAGAAGGCACACAGAATTTAAGAGCCAGAAGTGGTAAACAACTCCAAGGAAACAGTTTCTACCAGACACAACAGGATGGATGTCCATGTGAACTCATAAAAACTGACAACAAGGACAAGACCTATTCACTGTGGGATGTTCTTTATGCTCTGAATGTGTTGCTCTGATTGGTTAATAAATAAAGTACTGATTGGCCAGTAGCCAGGTAGGAAGTATAGGTTGGACAAAGAGAGAGAATTCTGGGAAGTGGAAGGCTGAGTGAGGAGACGCTGCCAGCCAACACTGCCATGAGGAGCAGGATGTAATGTACCAGTAAGCCACGAGCCAGGTGGCAAGGTATAGATTTATAGAAATGGGTTAATTTAAGATATAAGAACTAGATAGCAAGAAGCCTGAGTCACATGGCCATACAGTTTGTAAGTAATATAAGCATCTGAGTGATTATAAGTGGGCTGTGGGACTGTGGGGGCTTGGTGGGACCCAGAGAGAAAAACTCCAGCTACACCTATTCATGATTAAAAAAGACAAAATCCCAGCATGGGATATGGAAAGTGGACATGAAGTCCCAGCCCTAGCCCAGGAGCTATTGGCAACTGTTACCTGTTTAAGACACAAAGTAATTTTCTTTAGTAAAGTAACACAGTAGATCAACCACAATCTAGGGCAAGCTCTATACATAGGAAGAGCTGACAAACATCAACTGGACTTCGTGATTTATTTTTTAAGAGAGAGAACACGACAGAAGTTGGGTGATTATGCGAAGATCTGGGAGCAGTTCAGGGAGGAGATGTATATGATCAAAATACAGTGTATGAAGTTCTCAAACAATGAAAAAAATCATTACTAAAATTAATTTTAAGCAGGAGTGCTTTACTGGAAACATTCCATTTTGGAAAGATAATTATAATCTCCAGGTTGTTTTTTTTCTCTGTGGATTGTATCTTCTGCTTGGCAGGAGGTTTTCAATTTAATCCCTATGTGTCTACTTTTGATTTTGTTTGCTGCCAGTGTTTTTGATATTTCATTAGAAAGCAGGAGATAAAAACCAGGGACTAGACCCTGTCACTTCTTGTTTTACAGTCTCAGGTATTATGTTTAAGTACTTTATCCATTTAAGTTGAATTTTATTTGTAGTAGCCAATAAATGTTAAGTTTTATCCTTTTCTATGTAGAAATTTTGCTATCCCAGAATCAATTATTGAATAAACTATTCTTTCAGTATGAAAGTGCATTTGTCACTTTTCTCAAAGACCAGTGTGTGGATTTGTCAGGACTGCATGTTCATTTTTCTGCTTCACTTATCCTTACCTTTCTTCTTTCTCTCTCTCTCTCTTTCTTTCTTTTTCTCTCATTCTCTTTCTTTCTTTCTTTCTTTCTTTATTTATTGAAATTTAGTTTGAATACAGGGATTGTGATGTTTCCTGATTTTTTTCCTTTTGGTTAATAACAGTTCTCCATCCAGCTTTCCAAATTCCTCCCTCTGAGATTGATCTCCCTCTAGCTCTAACCATCTCTTCCTCAATTTCCTTAGAGTCATCTCCTAAGTGTGCCTCCCTGCATGCTATCAGTACTTCAGCACTGCATGTGTCTTGAAATGCGATGGTTAGATGTTTGACTTTTACATCTGGCTTTCTTGCCTTAACACCTACAAGGTTCCTCCCCACTCTGGCATGCAGTTGTCTGATGTGTGTTTACACCCGGTGAGCCAGTGAATGAGGGGAGGGAGGTGAAGGAATGAGGAGTAAGATAATGTGACAGTAGTGTTTACAGTACCACATCAGAAGGGCAGAATGGGCTCCTCTTCACATAGGGAGAAATCATACAGGATTCGGAGGCAGGATTGAAGGCAGGGAGTTGAAGACTTCAGAGAGACTGCTGAGGTGATGTCTGAAGTAGTCATGGGAACTCTTGGTGAAGATGGAATCAGAGTCTGCTGTTGGCAGAAGGGAAGCATTGATAAGTTAGAAGCTGAAGGACAAAACTTGGAATGGTTGTTATATAGATATCTGGTATAACTAGGCATGAATGAATAAAGGGATCTTGTCCTCAGGGAGGGACCAGCTAAGAAGTAATTGAGCGAACTTCAGCTTATTTGGACCTTTATGGATCCTTCCCTCTTCCTTCTTCCCTCTCCACCTAGCAGACCAGAGTGTTTTCCTGGAATGATTTGGGAACTGTGATAGGGGCCAGTTGTTGAAGCTCCTTGGACCTGCCTTCCTTGGTGAATCAGACATGAGGCTCGCTGGGCTTCTTTTGTCTTCTCAGACTCATTCAACTCAGAGAGGCTTTTTTTGGAGTGTGGATTTACATACATATTTTGGCTACAAAAAGAGTCTGCCAGAAATAACTGCAATGGTGTGTGCCCCCAAATATAAACCATGAGTGTGTAGAATTCAGTTCTGAAAGGTACAAGAGCAAAATGCTCTATGGCTCAGAACACTTGAAAAACTAAATAATATCCATGGAATGTTTTAACTGATTGCTATAAAAACCTCCCTTTAAGGTGTACATTCTAATTAACACCAGTTGCTCTCAAAAGATATTGTGACACCTGTACTGAGTTTCTAAGACAAAGCCTCAAGAAGTGACCTCAAGAGCCAAAGGTTGAAGAAATTCCACACCAGATACTGTATTTGAGTGTCATCCCTTTCCATTCCCAATGTTGTGTTAGTCTGCATTCCTCAGCAGAGCTAGTGTTGGGAAAGCAATGAATTATCCTGCTTCTTTTTGTAATAAGTTTTTCTACCCCGGATGTTGTCCCTCAGGAACCAGTGCATCCTGGTTTTAGCACACACCCCTCTTGTTATTCACAATGATTGATCTGAACAGACCTAATTTTTTGTTTGAATCCTCATACTCACTTCTATTGTTGAGTTCCTTTGCCTCACTGTGTCATTATTCAAGAAAGGGATCCAGAGAGAATGAGGCAGAAAGAGAGGGAGGTGTACATATGGGGGCAAGAAAGAGGAGGAGGAGGAAGAGAAGGAGGAAGAGAACAAGGGGGAGGACACAAAGAAGAGGAGGAGAAGAAGGAAAAGGGGAGGAAGGAGGGCTATTAGGACTATGAGAAAGACGACCAGGTCTAAGAGGACAGCAACAATGACAGTGATGACAAGGAATAGGAGTAGGAGACACACATGTTCTATGAGGGAGGAAGAGTTGTACAGAGAAGAGGGGAGACAGAAGAAAGGAGAGAAGAGACAGAGAGAGTGAGAAAGAAAGAAGGAGAGAGGTCATGGAAAGGAGAGGAGAGACAAGGTAATGAAAGAGAAAGAAGGAGAAAAGAGAAGAGAAAGATGGAGAGGAGAGAGGGGAAGGAGACGGGGGATCTCTGCTGACTGTGAGTCTGCTTTTTCTCATTTCATGTATTCAATTCCTCCTTCTCTGATAGATGAAAGTCAAAGCCTTGATAGATTTGCAAGAGCAGTGGATGCGATTTTTTTTCCTGAATCATTGAAGAAAGGGCATAGATGTCAGGGACTGCCTAAAGTTTCTTTATGAAGCCCACTTGATAGTTGTATATAAAAATGTCTTTAAATTCTACAAGAAGGAAGTTGAGTGAACTTGCTAAAGACTGATGGAAATATTCAAAGCCTATGTGGTGAGTATCAGAACCCATGATAAAGCAGAATTCTCTGGGGCTAAACTCTGCTCACTGCATTTCAACAGTGCCTAAAGTGAGATGTTGACCATTGATGACAAGCTGCTCACCACGAACAGCAGATATGTGAATGCTGTGTCCTCAGCGGGCAAGGGAGACTGAGCACAGACCACTAAGTAGGTATGGCTGATTGAAACTGTCATCTTGTCTCTCCATAGTCTCCCAAAACTCTGCTTCCCAGGTATTTCAGGAGCTCAAGCCTCAAAAGACTTCCAGAATTCTTCTGAGAAATTAAACCAGACTTGGCTGTTAGCAATGGATCACACACTGGGAGAAACTGTGGACCGAAATATATGACAACTGTTTACTCGGCTGCCCTACCTTCTCCTTAGTAGTGTTTAGGGGAGAAAGGATATATATGAGAAATACAAAACTAAACAAAAACAAGAGCAGGAGAAGGAGGAGAGAGACGGAGAGAAAATAACCATCTGCATTCTAATTGTTACTCATATGTGGAGCATGTTTAAACTACTCCAAGACATAAATGAAATATGTTGTGAAGTTTTGTTGCTTGATTGATGGAAAACACAGGGACTTCACAAAATTTATACTTATATTGTGTATATACAGTAGAGGTCCCTCTATCCAACTCCTTCCACATTGCCCTTGTGTGGGTTTAAAGTCTTAATCCACTTAGAGCCACTTCAAGAACATAAGGCAGTGAGACTTCTCATAGAGGCCTTAAATAGAAGTCAGTTTCAGATGGTCTGTTTCAATGAGAAGTCACTTGACAAGCACGCTATTCACAAAAGCAAACAACGCAAAAAGTGTTAGTAGTAAGAGACTCAAAAGATTAATCTAAAACACAGTTTCTAAAAACTAAACAAAAAACACTAAACTGTTTTTTTACCTACTACACCAAACTCAGCAATTCTATGAGTATCAAAACTACTATAAAATCTCTTATTTAATTCAGAAGCTATGTGATAAAGAGATGGCTAAAGCACGTGTAAATCATGACTCTGATGCTTGGCAGTCAGCCTGCCTGCGGGTCTACTGGAGTTAATAAGGACCATAAAAATGCACACCCTTTGGGAACAGGTGCAGACTGCCCTCAACATCGACTGTGACTAAGTCCTGGAGGCACAGTGGGTTTTTGAGCCTCCCATCCAGCAAGAATGCTCATGGCTGCCAGGACTAATCCTGTCACTCTGCACAGGCTCTTGGAAAACTGATGGCCCGTTCACTCCACAGTTTCATCTACTGCCCCCCCCAAAGAAAAGCTTTTATATACATTGAAAATGGCAGAGAGTGAAGAGTCAAAACAGCAGGAAACTTATTATTGCCTTAAATGAAAGAAGGCTGAGAGCTGATTAGAGTCCTGCATATACACATTTGATTAATATTTACATCCCATATGAGTGAGTGTAGTTCCTGATATATAATGATACTTTGGTTGTAAAAAGGGCACAAGCTAAATGAAAAGCTTCATAGACAGAGTGTGTGCCTCTAGGCTGGAGAAACTGTTAAGAGCTCAGCCAGGAAGACACCACTGATAGGCAAATAACTCATATGAATGTACTCTCTTTGGCTTTATTCCCACAGGGCCAGATTCCTTCAAACTAGAGATAATCCCTAGAATGTAGAACCATGGGAAGTTATTCAACCAGCTATTCCTAAAATATTAGCTCTGCCCACTTTCCCTTTCTAATGAAAATCTTAAAATGTTCTAAAGTGTCCTTTTGAGTTTGCCATCCTCTTCCAATGGTCACAGTTGTGGTTTGAATATAAAATAAGATGGCAGGCTCTTGTGTTTGAATATCTAGTCTACAGTTGGTGGCACTGGTTTTGGAAACTTGTGGACTTTTGGAACATGGGATCTAGAGCTGGTCCTAGAAGATATGGTGCAGCCACCCTCTGGCTCTGTACCTGCTTCCTGACCCAGCAACATATAATAAGCTGTAGTCCTGAGCTCTTACCATTGTAGACTAATGTACACCACCATGCCTTCTAATTCTTCTTGAACTAATTCCTTTCCCCATTGAGGACCTTTGACCAGGTATTTAGTCTGCGATTGACAATTTATGCAACAACTTGGCATCATCTTCCCCAAGAGGCTTTGTAAGTATTTACATCCCTCATGCCTCTAGATAGTGTGAGTATTGTAGCTTTGTTTTCTGAGCCTCTCCAGGATCTCATTCTGCAAGTGAGCTGACCAAGCATCCAATGAAAGAATTCTGAACAATAATGTAAAATACAATGTTTAAAAATGAGCCAGATTTGTGAGTAACTTGCATCTAGATTCATGAAATTCAAGCCTGAACATTATAGCACTAAGGATGTCATTTACAAGTTCCACTCCACAGACTTATCTACAAAGCACTCTAACAGTGGGAATATTTGGGGGACCTGAATGAGATAGTTGAACACCACAATAGGCTTCATACCTCATCTTTTCAACAAGGAGAAAAACTGTGCTTGAGGGACCAAGGTCTATTGCTTTACGTAAATAATAGCTCCTCTATGAGTCTTGCATGGTACTAATTACATATCAGCTGTTTCAAGAAAGTAATTACTCAAAATACTTTCATACTCTGTGAATGGAGTGAAGAGCATAAAGTTAGCAGTGTAATACAGGAAAAGTGGGATTAATCCACTGGTCCATAAGCTGAATCTGTGATCTCCCAACATTCAGATTCACATGGAATGCAATAATTTTAAAATCACTGGATTTTTTTCCTTTGGTATGAATAAAAATCAAAACTCTCTTATCCAAATAGTCTAGGCTCTTGCCTACTTGACCTCAAAACCAAAGCTTGACTAAGTTCCTAAAAACTAAAGAATCCAAAATGCATCATTTTCTCTCAGATAGTTGTCCAGCCAAGGAAATAGTCACTGTGGAGGTGCCATGAAGAATACTTCCACTTTCATGTAAATCACCGCAGACTGCATGAGATCCTGATATTACAATATTGTGGAGACTCCTACTCTTTCAGGGGATTCTAGGCAGGAAGGAAGGGAAGTAAAGATCCTCTGGTCCTCTGTAGCCACCTACATCCCAGGCATCATTTGACACATGAATATCAGCATGTCCACTTCCTAAAAATATGGAATGACCATGATCTGTGATAACTTGACAGGTATGCAAGAAATCATAAAAATATTTAAATGAGACAATTTCTAAGCAGTCTCTAACCTGTGCATAAGTTGTTTTCAAGCTGGCCTCAATGGACAGACTAAAATTAAACTCAGATTAGATTTTAAGTAACAATATGATCACAAGGTTAAAAAATGCACTAGTAACTAGTTTTGTACAGGCTACAAAGAGGAGGGTAAACTATTGACAATGAATGCCATGAGTACCATCTTCCTGGCCCAATGCCTGCATAGCTGAAAAGTAGTCAAAATGCAATAAATACTGTGGTTTGTTCCTTCCTGGCCACAAAACTAAAAAGTAAGTGGAAGACAGTAAATATTTTAGACATATCCTGGGCTCCACAACACCCAGAGCAATTCCCGCTGACTGCAAGGTTGAAGCCAACATTACTGAGGTTAAATATTCTTCCTTGGTTCTCCTCAAAGTGAAGAGTTCAGCTTTTACACTCAAGCCTCATGTCATCCTAGAAAGAAGGTAATTTTTGCCTTTTTGATATAAAGCTAACAGGAAGGAAGGCCCTTGGCATCTGACCCACCTCCCTATATTCCAAGTATCTCTGTCATGTTCTCCACAGAGCAACTTTTTTACTTCAATCATGAAAGTCATTTGAAAAGGGACAAGCTCCCCACCCCCTCTTAATATCTGGTTCCTCCCAACAAGCTATTACCAGAGCTGTTTGGATTAGAACCTGGGCTCTGACTCCTCTAACGAGCCAGCCTCAGTTTGTCTTCAATAGGACAATTGAAGAGACAAAATTAGCAGTGTAATAAAGAGAGAGAGAGAGAGAGAGAGAGAGAGAGAGAGAGAGAGAGAGAGAGAGAGAGATTAATACACTGGAACCTTACTGGGAAGAAAACAAAGAGGTCCAGAGACAGCCCCTCCATTTCTACTGGATGGTTGAGGGAAATTCCAGCTTCTTGGTTCTGTCATTTCAATGGTCTGACAAATAAAGATGGAAAGACATGTACTAGGATAGGTACTTTCTCAGTCTGAACCCCAATACAACCACCTTTGAATTCCTTATGAGTCACTTTTATTGTTGAGTGAGAGAACTTGCCTCAGTAACATCAGGATTACACCTGCCAGGAGGATGATTATTTTGAAAATGATTATATATTCATGGTTTTAGGGCCTTATGCTAATGTTCCTTGAGAAAATTTAATGAATACAAGTTATTGAACAATTCATGGATTATCTTTGAAATTCGCAATAATGTATTTATTTCTTCTCTGTATCCAAATAAGGAAAGCAGATTGTTATCAATTCTCACATTTTTAAGGTTGATTATAAATACATGTCATGTTAACTTTGAGCAAATTCTAATTTCCTTGATTATAAACTTTATGTTTGTGTATCATCTAGTTAGGTTATGACTATATTAGCACTTAAGTCATCTTTGAAAGCAGCTAGAAGTAAATGTCTTAAAGTGTTATATCACCAGTTGCTTCCCAGACTCAAATTAAGACAGCACAGCATCACTATAATGCAAGGAAATACAAACATTCATCTGTATTCTGCCTTGATTTGATATGCATTGTGAACATAATAAGGCATCTGAATCATGATAGTTCAGATATAAAAATCCCTCTTATTATACTTCGAATACATATTGTCACCAAGAAAAATTTAAATCTCGGTGCATGAAATAAGTCACTTGTGTGTTAAATAGTATCTGTTTCCCATTTGTCTGTAGACAATGCCAAGCAATAAACACCACCACAAACCTCTCTCAAGACATTGTTATAAAGATTGGAATTCTCCCCTATGGATTTGTGGTAGTGAGGTATAAACGTATCTCTGTAAAACACTAAAGAAATTCAGCAGAAAGGATTATTCATTTTAATGAAGTACAAAGCTTCTTTCCATATCTAGCAATTAACATACACATGCCTTGTATGGACAGAATGTAAACAATTGTCTAGAATAAATGCTGAAACTTGATAAGTAAGACAATGATAGATGGGGGAAAATGATAGAGTAAAAAAAACCCTCACAACTTCAAAAACTAATTTTATTTATTTATTGGGTTGGGGGTTGAGACAAGGTTTCTCTGTTGTGTAACCCTGGCTGTCCTGGAATTCGCTCTATAGACCAGGCTGGCTTCAACCTCAGAGATCCATCTCATCTACCTCTGCCTCCTGAGTGCTGGGATTAAAGGCATGTGCCACCACTGCCCAGCTTAAAAACCATAATTTTAAACTTTTGGAAAAGAATACTAAATTAGTATTGTCAATCTTTTGGCAATAAACTTGCCAACATGTATAGAATCTCACTGAGTTGTATAGACAAATAGAATCCTCTGTATGTTGTTTCACATAAAAATATCCAGTTCAATTTTAATATATCTTAAATAGTATAACAACTGTAACATTTTAATATTGTCTTGTTTATTGGGTAAACTATAACTGTGTTTAATAAAAGCAATTTCTTTACAATATATTCCTCCTGATTTCATTCAATGATAGATACTAGAAGCATACTTCTGATACTGAAATTGCTAATTTTTGATTCACTATGATTTAAAAGAGCTTCTCTTTCTTTCTCTCTTGTTCTCCACAAAATGCTTATACACTCACATTTATTATATACACATGATTACCATCTATCATGAGTACTACCTAGGAAATTAAAAGTGAGGTGATTTTTGTGGAAGCATTCTAGAGATCATCTGTTTAGCCCTGTAAGGTACAACATGCCAAACACCAAATACATATTTAATGACTATGTAATATATATTCATTCACAAATCGCTTCTAGAGCTACAGTAAATGAAATTAAATCAGACACAAGTGGAAATTCTGCAATCTATAGACAAGATCAGCACAGATCTATAAGAATGTTAAGAATGGTATTCACATGACCATACATTTTTACAGTAAACTTTGTAACTGAGGAAAGAATATAATCCAATAATATAATACATCATATAAGAGCACAAAAGTAACATGATTGCTTATTATTATCAAGGACTATGTATTATACCTAGCCATGGGTCATAAGGTATGAACCACAGCATATTTGCATACATACCAAACATGATCACAAGCATAAGTAGTACATTGTTCTCCATTCATTCTGAAAAGACATCAGTATTGGGGGATTTATTAAGGCAACTCCACATAGTTAAAAAGGAGGTTTATTGACTTACAGCTAGTAAAGAGATTGGTTACGGGATCCAGAAGAGGTGATGTGCAGTCCATCTGGGTTCTCTGGAGAACTCTGCTCCTCAACCATTCACCATCCAGGATCACCAGGAACCAAGAGGAGGAGGCACATCTGGACCCCAGGTCTTTTTTAAAAGACCTTTTTATTTTATAATTAATTTAATTTTACATATCAGCCACGGATTCCCCTGTCCTCCCTCCTCCCACCCCCCAGCCTTCCCCCTTAATCCACCCCCCATTCCCACCTCCCTCCTCCAAGGCAAGGTCTCCCCTGGGGAGTTAGTCCAGCCTGGTAGATTCAGTTGAGGCAGGTCCAGTCCCCTCCTCCCTACACCAAGGCTGAGCAAAGTGTCTCAGTATAGGCCTTAGGTTCCAAAAAGCCAGCTCATGCACCAAGGACAGTTCCCAGTCCCACTGCCTAGGGGCCTCCTAAACAGTTCAAGCTAATCAACTGTCTCATTTATACAGAGGGCCTGGTCCAGTTCCATGGGGGCTACTCAGCTATTGGTTCACAGTTTATATGTTTCCACTAGTTTGGCTATTTGTCCCTGTGCTTTTTCCAATCATGGTCTCAATATCCCTTGCTCCTATAATCCCTCCTCTCTCTCATCGATTGGACTCCTGGAGCTCCATCTGCGGTTTGGCTGTGGATCTCTGCATCTGCTTCCATCTTAAGGGCTCCCGTCTTGGCCCTACCTCAGGGGCAGGCCATAGGTAGGCATGACAGTTACCAGAAGCCTCACTGCGGGTAATACTTTCAGGTCAAAGCTGGAACAACTACCCACTACACATCAGTCACCTGTAGGAAGTTTTCAGATCCATTATCCTGTAATGGGACTAACTACCATAATATATGCTCTCTGTGGCTGACTGAAATCTCTCTCTCTCTTTTCCTCTCTTCTTCATTTTCCATTTCCTTTACTCTCTTTCTATGTGTTGACACTTCATACATATAAAATAAATCTAAATCACAGTGTTTCCATAACTAATTCTATTGAGTGAATGGAAACATTCAGATATATAATTACAGGCAGTTGTGTTGGAGATGGGATGCTGCAGTGAACATCTGTGAGATCTATCTACATCTACTAACTCGCTAAGGCTTCAGTTTTGCTTTTTGGGATAGAAATAATAATTTTTCAATGTTATTCTGAGAAATGTGGAGATTATGCAAGTATTGTATAGGGATGTAAGTAGCACCTGATGTGCAATGAGTGCTCAGTGAATGATACTACTGAGAACTGTAGACCTTGAAATCAGAACCATTGGAGCCATGGAACACACATTATATGCTGTGCTAATGTAAACAAGTGTAGGAGGAAGAAAATTCCTTTTCTGTAATTGCAATGTTCTAAATGACACACTGGAGGATTTGTTTAGATAACACGTCTCTCATCTTCACATAGTATCAGGTCAATCCATAGGTAGCTAAGCAGGCTTAAAAATCAACAAGAGTATTTACTCAGGACTCATTCTATTTGTGTATTTTCGTGTTGGCTATATAGATGTGGAGACCTGAAATATCCACAAGAGAAATTATCCCATTGTGATAGTCAATTCTACATGCCACACAGACTAGGCTCAAATTCTTCTATCAAACATGATTTGTGGGTATGTCTCTGACAGTGTTTCCAGATGGGCTTTGGACTCATATCAGTAATCTTGGTGAAATAGTTCTCTTGTCATTATGGATAAACACTGTCCCATTGGTTGAGGTCCTAAATGGAAACAGATGGAGGAAGGAAGGAGTCACCATCTGTTTCTTCATGACTTCCTGCTTTAATTAGGACATCATCCACATCTTCCCCCTAAACTACAATTTATGTCATTTTTTTTTTCTGGATTCACTAACATTCAATACAGACCAGAACTGTACCAGCAGCTCTCCTAAACTGATGGTTTTCAGATAGACAGCTGCACCGCTGAGTGAACCAAATCTTACAAATAATTTTCTTTTGTTACACACTCTCTAACTCAGATGTATTACAATTTCCTAAAGAGAAAGAAGAAAGACTAAATGTTGGGTGTGCACAAATATGTAAATGCATATATGTCTGTGTGCCTGTGACTAATACACTCTTGTTTAAAAGTCTTACTCATTTCCAGCAATTGTGAATGTAGGCTATGATATATACAACTATACAGCATCCAACCATGTGGAATAAACTTTTGGCATTTATAGACACTGTTGCTATGTGCTGGGATAAAGAAAGGGAAAAATGTAACTCTAGAATAAGAGGTTTTCTACAGCCTAGAAAAGGTAGCTATACAGGTAGCTTTCTATCACCTTATATTTCCTTTTTTTTCAGAGAGAGTGTCATTTATTATTTTTTATTTTTTAATGTTACTTTTTATTTTGTTTTTTTATTAAGAAAATTTTTTCATTCATTTTAGTCACCAATCAAAGATCCCCCTCTTCCCTCCTTCTGCTCCCTCAGCCTCCCCGTCCCAACACACCCTCTACTCCCCCCCACAAGAAAGCAAGGCCTCCCATGGGGAGGCACATCCAGTAGAGGCAAGTCTAAGCCCTTTCGCCTGCCTCAAGTCTGCACTAGGTGTTCCATCATAGGTAGTGGACTCCAAAAATCCTGCTCACGCACCAGGGATGGATTCTGATCCTACCACCAGGGGGCCCCCCAAGCACATCAAGCTACACAACTGTCTCGGCATGCAGAGAATCTAGTCCAGTCCCATGCAGGCTCCACATCCAATGATCCAGTGTTCATGAGTTCCCACTAGCTTGGTTTGGTCATCCCTGCAGGTTTGTCCATCATGATCCTGATGCACTTGCTCATAGAATCCCTCTTCTCTCTCTTTGACTGGACTCCTGGAGATCTGCTTGGTGTTTGGCTGTGGATTTCTGCATCTGCTTCCATCAGTCATTCGAGAGAAGCTTTGTGATGGCAGGGCTGGAGGGATAGCTCAGCTGTTAAAGGCTAGGCTCGTCTTATATTTCTTACTTGAAGGTATAAATGAGATTCAAAAGACGTTATGAAGCTACTTATAAATAATAATGCACCTTGGGTCATGACAGATTGTGTTTGAACTGGGGTAAATATGTAACTAAATACCAAAGGATAAGAACTCAAATGAGCACAAACTTACTTTCTACTCATGAGCAGAATATTTAAAGACTGAACTTGTTAGGATAATTACCTTGAACCCAAACACACACTGATTTTTCTCCTGTGAAATTTATGTTCCTTTATAAATGAGATATGTGTATCAAACACATTGTTCTAAGGATTGTGATAGTTATCAAACAAAAATAGGGCAAGGAGGAAATTGTATCCCAATTTCTTAATTGTTAAGACTTAAAATAATTCATTCATTTTCAGTGAAGTAATAGAGGATGGTCAGTCTAAATATCTGAGGTATTTGGTGCATTGTTTGAATAAATCTTCTTATTCACCATGGCTGTTGCAATAAATAACACACAGGAGTACATATTAAAAAGAATTCTTGTAGACGATTTACTAAGTACCAGTAAATTGGATTTTTTTTTTTTTGTTCTATGCCAGTTTCAGCTCACTGATGGTCTTTCAGGGTGATTGTTGGAGATTGCTTTCTCTTCTGTTATTCTATTTCCATATTGCGAGTATGACTTGTTTTCATGTTGTGTGCACCTTGAGAGTGTCAGAGTTACAAGGACCAGACTTACTGTGAATTATGTTTGTATTAAATTTTAACCCAAACATTTCAAATGGTTCTTTTCATGGAGGAGTATTTTCTGGTCAACATTTTTTCACTATTTGATGAATGGCTGAGGTCTCAGTAAGGCAGCAGATACCTGTTTGTGGGAACCTGGCTCCTCTGACGGAGTGAGAATTGAGTGCAGAGGATGTAAGATGGATAACCATTTAAATACAGATGTAAGTGTCACATTTCACCAACACTTGACATGCTGAAATACAAAGATTGAAAAGAACCTTTGACAGTCCCAATGAGCCAGTGCTCAGAACCTCAGTGTTAAAACCTACACTATCCCACATCCCTTTCCTTCGAGAATGTGGCCATTCTTTCCTTTGTGCTTTGAGACAGTTTTGATACCAGTCTATGCTGGTATCTTATTCATGTCAATCCTCTGGTCTCAGCTTCTCCCATGCTGGGAATACAGGCATGTACCTTCTTGACTAGCTAATAGTTTACATATTTAATATGGATGCTAGCACGTGAACTGGACATGTTGATAAGAACAGTGGGAAACACAGTAGCAAATTATTATTATTTTGCTATTGAGAACTTCTCATCTCACCCATAGACACCAACTACTTTGCCACAAGCTAGGATTTTTCCGTGTAAAAATTTTACAACACAGTGTCTATGCTCAGCTAATGTTGAATTCTTCCCATTTTAGAACTACTGTGAAGTTGGGGTTCTTGATTAAACAATATCTCCCACAATATGTTGTTTCTTTTTCTTGGTAGGCTGGAACCATACTGTTTTTTGATGACAAGTGTTGACTGTGGTTGCAGAAATCAGTCATTGTATGCACCATTGTAACTACAGGGCCAGAACCTGGGGAGGACACAGTTTTGTTGTTGTTTGTTTGTTGTATTTTCTTTTAAAGTTACTATTATTCATTAAATTTATTCATTTATTTTACATCCCAACAATTTCCCCTCCCTCCTTTCCTCTAATTACCTCCCCCCACTGTAGCTAAAGTTTTCCTGTATGCCACTCAGTCCACAGCTACTCTGACCCAAGTAAACACACAGAGGCCTTTATTAAAACTGCTCAGCCATTAACTCAGGCTCACTACTGACTAGCTCTTACACTTAAACTCAGCTTGTTTCTATTAATCTATATGTTGCCACATTTTCCGTGACCTTACTTGTGTGCAATTACAAGCTGTTCCCTGGATGGTGGACTAGAGTCTCCTGACTCAGCCTTCCTCTTCCCAGAATTCTCCTTGTCTGCTTATCCCACCTATACTTCCTGCCTGGCTACTGGCCAATCAGTGTTTTATTAAACCAGTGTACAAAAGCATTGTCCCACAGCATTTCCCCTTTTCTGCGTAATTAAAAAGGAAAGTTTTAACTTTAACATAGTAAAATTATATATAACAAAACAGTTATTAAGCAAGAATTACAGTTACAATAACCAGTCCATTTATATTTGGCAAATTTAAAGAAAATATTCTATTTATCCTATATTTGTGAGTGCAAAGTTTCATATATAATTTATCTCTTATCATAACCAAGAAAAAAAACATAATTATAATTATCTTTGGGTACCACCCCACCTTGACCCACAGCCCCAAATTCACTCCTCCTCTGTTTCTGTTCAGAAATGGGCAGGCCTCCCATGGGTGTCAACAAAACACGGCATATGGAGTTGAAGTAGAACTAAGTTCCTTCCCTTTAAGGCTGGACAAGGCAACTCAGTAAGATAAATAGGTGCCTGGTAGCCAGCCAAAGCCTTAGGGACAGACCCTGTTCCCACCACTAGGAGTTCCACAAGTAGATCAAGCTACATATCTGTCACACACATGTAGAGGACCTAAGTCAGTCCCATGCAGACTCTCTACTTGTCAGTCCAGACTCTATGAGCTCCTATGAGCCCAGGTTAGTTATTTCCGTGGGTTCCCTTGTGATTACCTTGACCCTCCTGACTCATACAATTCTTCCTCTCTCTCAGCTCAGTGTTGGACTGTGGATCTCTGCATCTGTTTCCATCAGTTACTGGATGAGGACTCTCTGATGACAATTAGGGTAGTTACCAATCTGATTACAGGAGATGGCCAGTTCAGGCTCCCTATCCACTATTGTCAGGGGTCTTAGCCGGAGTCAACTTTGTAGATTCATTGGCGTTTGTCTTTTATCGGGGTTTCTACATGACCCCTAAATGAACCCCTATTCACACTCATTCCCAGTCTACCCAGGAGATTTCTTCTATTTCCCCTTCCCAGGGAAATCCATGCAAAAGACACAGTTACATAGTTACGTTTCTGTTCTGGTTCGTAACCCTTTACTACCACCTACACAGCCTTTGCTAGTTCACAGTGTTTCATGGGCAGGGCAAGTGTTAGACCTTCAACCAGTATCTTATCAGAAGTCCCTCATGAAAAGTCAATATTCAGTCATTCAAAAAATCCACACTCCTGCCTTTTATTTTTAAATCTGACAAACCCAACAGAGAGAAAGCAAGCTATTTAACGCTATTTGTTCCCCTCAGAAAAGAACATATAAAACAGTACAAGTCATGTCACTAAGAAAAAACTCTCAACACTAGCACAGATACCCATGGTCAAAAAAAAAAAAAAAATGGCTGTTTCCTACATGCAGCACAGAGAACCTACACTTCCCAAACTGTCATTACTGGAAGCTGGAACTTAACTTGCAAATGCATGAGTCAGGAAGTTCAGTGAAAGCAATCTGGAGGTTTCTTAGTGACTCTGAGTGAGAAGCAGTTCTGTGTTGTGTTCTGCCTGCTTTGTTCATGCCAGGGCCCCACTCCTCCTGTCCTTCATTGAATTTTCAGTGAGATAGGAAGATAATGGACTTCTATCAACATCAGGGAATTTGACTGAAGCTGGTACCCATGACTGTCTTTTGGAAATGGCCTCTGAGGCCTAACCTGGGACATTTGATGGTAAGCTGCCATGCCATGGGCTTGTTTTGTGTCACCAGGAAATGCTGCATTTGGTTGTGCCCCATGTTCCCTTTTTTGTATTTTAATCTACATTTATTCTCAAGGAAATAAGTCAGATTTTACAAACAGTTACTATTTAATTATTGGAAGTAACCTCAGGGGAATTTGAGTTCCTTTTCCCAGTTCTAATCACACAACAAAGCTGTGGCACATGTTTCACATGTTTCTATTGGCAATGTCACTCTCCACCATTTCTTTAGTGTTCCCAGAGACTTGAAGACTTATTCATATATTCAGCACACACAAACATCTCTCTTAATATCTCTTTTGATAAAAGAATGTTCCACATGTTCTGAGGAATGTAGTTTTCCCTTGCTTCTAATCTATCTTCTCAAGCATTTAAATAATTAATTTTTTTATTTTTCATTTTAAAAAATCTAATGGTAGCAAATTAAATTTCACCTAACCTAGTCTATTCTTGGTGTGGTATTTTCTTTCATTTTTTTATTTCATAATAGATGAAAACAGTAGTTTAAATACATGGAGCATGTTTTCCTCAAATCTAGGTTGTGACAGAGGAATCCATAGACCCCCATTGTACTGATGTCTCACCTCAAGCATACATCAACTTCACATCACCTAGTGTGTTTGCATTTTCTCAGAAAACACTATGTAGACGATCAAGTCCTATGTGCTTGGAATAAGCAGCAACTTGCAGATTAGGTATGGCTTCTTCAGGAGGAAAATCGAACACTCACCATGTCCCATTGTGATCATTTTTGAGAGCTGTGAGTACTGTGTAAGTTAGGGTTATTATTAATGTAATGAAACACCATAACTGTTATGCCCAGAGCACCCCCGGAGAGACCACCAAAGACCAAGGATATCCAGAATGAAACAGCAAGGTTTATTGGAGGTGCGTAGTACAAGCCGGGCAGGGAACTCATCCATAAGCACTCACTGCAGCGAGGCAGGGAGGAGTTGCTCTTTCTTTGTGAGGCTAGCTTTTTAAAGGCAAAACCCACAAGCCCCTCTAGGTTGTGGGGGAGTTAGTACGGGTACAATTCTAATTGGATCAATCTTCCCGGGCCTCCGTGTTATATTATTTTGTTCTTTGCTTTGTCAGAACTTTTACAGCCCGTCTCCAGAGTTGAGATGTGCCATCTATGGCGTTGGGACATCCCATGGTTAATCGGTCACCACCAAATGGCTTGACTTTTGTCCAGCATTTGGGGCACTCTTTGGTTAATTAGTTGCTACCAGATGGTTCTTCCTGACTTTGTACTTTTGAGTTCCTGGGGGTGGCGCTGTCATTTCTGGGAGCTTGAAACTGGCCTGGGTCTATCTATATTAAGATATCTTTGTCTAAACCTCCTTCTTTGTCTTAGAGAATAGAGTGAGGGTCTCACAATAACCAAAAGCTTCTTGGGGAGCAAAGGGTTTATTTCACTCACAGTTGCACATAACATTTTTATCATCAAAAGCAGTGAGGGCAGGAACTCATGCAGGCAGGAACCTGAATTCAAGAGCAAATGCAGAGGCCATGGAGGGGTGCTGCTTACTGACTTGCTTATCATGGCTTGTTCAGCCTGCTTTCTTATAGAACCCAGGACTACCAGCCTAGCAATGGCACCACCCACATTGGGCTGGGCCCTCCCCACATTGATCAGTAAATAAGAAAATGCCTTACAGCTCATTCTTATGGAAATATTTTTTTTTTAATTGAGGATCCCTCCTCTCTGATGATTCTAGCCTGTGTCAAGTTGGCGTAAAACTAGCCAGTACAGATACTGGAAAGGTATTTTAAAAAAAGAATAAGAAGATTTTTTGGCATTAATATGTAACATTTAATTACTGTCCCATCTTAGATAATTTTGGAAATACCAGAACACACAACACTTCTAAAATGCTGTGTCTCTATGGTTTTATACTAAACTGGGAGAGTGTAGTGGATGCTAACAATGGGGTTTTCTGAGTCTATGATCATACTCTGGGTGGCTCTATCTGAGAAGCAATGTTCTCTCCTATGCTCTACTCATTCTTTTTTTTTTCTTTTTCCTTAGAACTTCAGCTTTTTCTCTACCAGTTGCCCATACACCTCTCACCTGTAGTCCAGTTTAAGCTCTTACTTTTCACCATGTTTCTCTCATCTATGTAATAATTACACTAAGAAACATCTCCTGGTTACTTTTCTCTCTTCAATTCTTGTTTCTTCTTTGTTTCGATACAGGGTTTCTCTGTGTAGTTTTGGTGCCTGTCCTGGATCTCGCTCTGTAGACCAGGCTGGCCTCAAACTCACAGAAATCTGCCTGGCTCTGCCTCCTGAGTGCTGAGATTAAAGGCATGTGCCACCACCACCACCTGGCATCTCTCTTCAATTCTTACTCATTTTTTAAAAAAACCCAAACCATTGTTCCCACACAGTCTTGTCTGGCTTGGGTTCAGTTAACATCATTAATGGAGAGAAAACATAGTATACACCTGTGGGTATGTCACCTTGTATGTGTTATTCCATCTGTTCTTGAATTTGGAAAACACAGTGGATAGCTGTAGCTGTCCCCATGAATCATATCATTTAATGCAGAATACTAGGATTTAACATTCTTCTTTTAAGGAAATTCTCAAGAATGACACCACACTCCCAGAAACACACACACACACACACACACACACACACACACACACACACACACTTCACTGTCATCCATTTTAAACTACTTTGAAGACACAAACACAATCACTTAAAGCAGAACCTCTTTAATGTCAGCACTTAAGCACTATTCCCGTTTTAATTGAGATCAATAATGAGATCAGATATGATTAGTGCAATGATTAGTACTCAGATCATTATGTCAATCTACTATTGAGTGGTCAGTTACAATTCCTGGATATAAAACAGGCTTCAAGTTTAGCTTAACTTCAAAATCATGTTTCTCTGATTTGAAAGTTCACATTTAATGATCCACTAAAATGCTGTCTTCGGCAATATTAATTAATCTCTTTGTGATTGTCCCACTGCTTGTCTAACACAAGTCAGTGATCCTGACAACCAAAAGTCACAACTATTATTTTAGCGACTCACGTGAGAGAGTTTGTTTACCAAATCTTTCTAAGCAGGTGGCTTTTAGTCAAAATGAATTCTAGTCTATATTCACAGCATATGTTTTGTTGTATGCATATTCTGATCTTACAAAATGTCTCCATCTTTAAAGAGGTAGCAGCAGAGAAAACATTTAAAAATAAAAATAAACGCCGGGCGGTGGTGGCGCACGCCTTTAATCCCAGCACTCGGGAGGCAGAGGCAGGCAGATCTCTGTGAGTTCGAGACCAGCCTGGTCTCCCAAGCGAGTTCCAGGAAAGGCGCAAAGCTACACAGAGAAACCCTGTCTCGAAAAACCAAAAAAATAAATAAATAAATAAAAATAAAAATAAAAATAATGCAATATTGAATGATTATTACTAAATTTATCTTTAGTTTGGGGGTTTTCATATAGATTATATTTACACGGTTTCTACTTCTCCAGCTCCTCCCTTGACCCCTGTCACACCAACTCAAACTTATGACCTCTAATTTATTTTTGTTACACACACAAACACACACACACACACACACACACACTTAACCTACTGTGTTCATTCAGTATTGTTCACATATATTTGTGATTGGATAACCTATCAAGGCTCTTCTCTAGAGAAGACTTCATTCTCCCTCTTTCAAAAGCTATTGATTGCCTGTAGCTCTTGGCCCAGGCATGGATCCTTGTGAAATTTCTCCTGTCAACACTGGCTTGTCAAGTGATGTTGTCTTTTTTATAATGTAAGACAAAAATTTATTTATTTTTAGACTCAATTTAAATTTTGTGTGTGTCCCTGTCAGTGCCCTTGTGTATGTGTGTGTATGTGTGTTGTACTTGAAAACAACATCATATCCTCTGAATTGAAGTTGTTGCTATAAGCCATTAGATGTAGATGCTGAGAATCACAGTTGAGTCCTCTGCAATAGCAGCATATACAATAAACCTGTTCCATTTCCTCAGCTCCTAGTGATTTCTTATATTATCACTTTGGCACACATGTCTCAAAGTGACCCAAGTTGGGAGAGCTATCAGAAGGAAAATGTCAAACTGATTTTGTGATGGTTGTGTATTATCGGAGTGAGTCAGAATTCAGTTCTCCTTGGAGGACAGTTGCTGACATGGAGAAAGACTCTAGTGACGAACTAGTTGGGTCCTAGAACCGCTTCAGAAGTTCAAGGACAGTTTTGTAATTTTCTATCACACGATAGAGATTGTATAGGCTATCGTTCTTTAAGAACAGAAATACATTATATTTTGTTTTATGTATATGAATGTATATATATGTTGTATACACACATATATACATATATGTATATACATATATATGTATATATTAATTTCAACTATGCTTTCTGGCTGCTTCATAAAATTTAAATAAGATTATACATATATATATATATGTATATGTATATTTACAGGCTGCACATTACGTTTCAAGCCAACACTGTCTGTCTATATTTGGAGCATTTGAGGCAGTGGTGGAAGGAGCTGATTTTGACAGGTATACAACAGGAAGGGGAATAAATATTCCAGCAGCAGAGTTAGCTTTGTAAAAAGATTCCAGGTCCTAATCTATTGATACTTGTTTCTACTATTTTAGGTACTATTTCCTTTCTGATTCAGACCTTTAATCTATTTGTAAGTAGAAAATAACAAAAAAATCTTGTGGTAACTATTTTCTAGAATCAACAATATAAAATAAGAATATTGCATCATTTATACTTTAAATCCTTATTCTTTATGTTCAGCATCACAGCCTAGGAAAGAATCAGCATTTTACATCACAGGTACAGAATCAAGTCAGCAAACCAGCTTGACTGGGAGCCATGGAAAGGCAGTTCTCAGTCACAGGCAAGATCCAAGAGAATTATATGAAAGTCCTTACCTCAAATATTTTAAAACATAAATATATTTTTATTAGCATTCAGGACCAAAAAGTATACATTGTACCTCTTTATTAGTTATGATTATTGTGATCAGAGAAATCACATAGTGTAAGGATTTAACCCTCAATTAAATTATTTCTTAGCACAAGAATAATAAGGTGAGCTTGGGAAAGAACAAAGTCTCTTCATTTTCTTTACCAAACAGGAAGCATCCATCTTTCAGAGTCTAAAACTGATAAATGATGCTTCTGGTGAACACTGATCTCTGCTATAGGGAAAGTGTCTGAAAGTCCTGCTAGTCTAAAGAGCAATCATGATGATGTCATTTCCTGCATTATCATAAACCAGTGTCAGTTCTGAAGGAACTATATAGACTAGTGAGCTGACAGAAATGAAGACAGGTGTGAGTTACCACAAGGACACCTCACTGTTCTCTATTGTTCAGGCCATGCTCATTCTCCATAGAGGAATTTAAGGAGTTTTATTTATTTATGCTTAATTTGTCCTTAAAGTCATACAAATTGTTTTTTTAACAAATGACATTTGTAGTGAGTGAACAAAAAAAGATGTATATATATTCATAGATATTAGATAGATTGATGTTGAAAAGATCTGCTAGTCTCACATACAAAATTGTCTTTAATGATCTTGAGAGCACTGAAAGAAATAAAAATACCAATTTGTTTAATTTCAACTATGCTTTCTGGATGCTTTATAAAATTTAAAAACAGCTGCATGAAAAACATTTCCAGAGCTTCCAAATATGTATTGAGTTATTTTAATATAAACACTCAATGTTGACCCAGTATGTAAAGCCATCTGTTACAAAAACTAATGAACTTAGTTTGATTCTCAGTCTGCACATAGTGGAAGAGAACAAACCTCCACATGTTGTCCGCTCATGTCTTTCTGTGTCTCTCTGCTCTCTGTCTCTGTAGTCCCTCTCTCTCTCTCTCTCTCTCTCTCTCTCTCTATATATATATATATATATATATATATATATATATATATAATCTGTCTCCCTCCATCCCCCATAATCTTGTTATGTAGCCCTGGCTGGCTGGTACTTACTGTGTTTTTCAAGAAGGCCTCAACTCACCAATCATCCTGCCTCAGACTCATGAGTGTTGTGATTTCTGGAATCTGCCATCATGACTGGCTCGTAGTCATTTAACTTTCACTAAGAACCATATCCTGAGTTTTGTTTATATCTTCCCAGACTATAAAAATAGAACAATAGGCTAAGCTTCAATAAGGTTGGTATCTCTAGGGAAATGGATGTAACAATTTCACTTTTATTTTCACACAGGTGTGGCAGAGATGTTGGCATTTCATTCTGTTATATCCCATCAGGAATTATGTTCAAGTCCTTTAATTTTAAGAACTTATATGTCCCTGTGTTCAACAGTACCTGGAAATGGTAACTTATTAGTATGAACCTTGGTGCCAGTGATGGACAACATCTAGTTAAAGTGATCATGTTGTTTCTTCAGTGCGGCTTTCCAGTCATATATCAAACGCAAAGTACCATGGAATTATCCATACATGAAAAAGTGGCTAAACATTTAATTTCATGCTCTATTCTTCATTTGTGTGAGCCTGCTTCTGTTCTAGGTTTCTGTATCACTGTGAGTGCATGAAAATATTGTTGACCAACTACTTTTATCCTAGCTTCCTTTTAACAATATCCAAGATCTAAGTAATTATACTTTTCTTCTATAATAGCTTTTCTTCTCATTCAGAAAACTGTCTAGATTACAGATGTGTAGCAGCCTTGGTGGGCATGCCATGGAGTGTGGAGTGGTAAGCTGTGCTCATACTATAGCTCTGCTTTCAGTGTCTGAGGAATCTTCATGCTCATTTCCATCAAGTTTCACTAATGTTTGTTCCTGTCACCAGTGTGTAACAGTTTGTTTTTTAATTTATGCTCTATATCCCTATGTTACTGCCTATTATTATTTTTAAATATATGTTAATGGAAAGAAACATATGCCTGATCTGTCTTGCTTTCCTGAGAATTTATTCTAGTATAGTTTTGTTATTGTTCTTCTCTCCAAAGTTCTGTAAAATGGCACAAAAATCTGCTTACTGCTACCATGAATTAAAATTCTTGGATATAGTGATAAACATTCATAGAAGAACTGAACAATGCCATACATACAAATTTCATAAAGTAAATTTTTTAAAAATATGAAAACTTACTCAACTCCATATTAGTAGCATAAATAAAAACAGTCCTTTAACATTGAATGATAACTTTGCCAACAATACATAGGAAATTCAATTATGCCCAAGATATCCAATGAGAGGCTAATGTGGCATGTGAAAAACGTTTACTTTATTTTAAATATATTATTAACATTAATGTTCAAATGTTATAATTCTTCAACATTTTACAATTCTCCCTAGCCTTCCTCTCTCTCAAACATCCCATCTATCCTTTCCTGCTCCCTTTCAAACACATGGCTTCTTTTTTTCACCATGTTTTTCATGCATGTATAGATATGACCAGCTTTGCAAAGCTGCATGGCACTCTCTCATTCATTTAGCCCATCATGACTGTCTGTAATCTGTTATAAAGCTAATACCTCATTGAAAGTTAGCCTTGGTTTTCCATCTTCCATCATACTGCCTTGCTGTGTCACATTCCACAGACAAACACAGATACACAAACACTTGCAGTGTTCAAATAAGACAGTGCTTTGAAAGTCAGGATGAAATATGATACATAGACACAGAATGGTTTAATACATTAGTAAACTGAATATATAAAAATATCTGAAGAATTTTCATCTTTAAATGAACATCAAATTTAGGATTTCTAGGTTATACAACAAATCAAGATAATTTCATAAAACATTGAACTATGTAAATTGTTGAAAACTTAGTCTCTGATATATACGATTCACACACCAATTAATTTTCAGTAAAATAGACACATATTATACATAGATATGAAACATTTTTCAGGATAATGGAGTCATTGGACCTTTAAAAATCATCTTAAGTTTGATATTAGGTAGTAAATATTATAAGGTTGAAAGCCTGGAAGAGGTGAATTTGAAACCATTTATTTTCAGTAAGTCTACCATGAGTGTTTTTCTATGATAAATTCTCAAATACATACATTTTTAAAAGGAAAAAATACAGAACAACAACAACAACAAAACAGTAAAGAAGCTAATGCATCAGTCATAGGTGGTAATCCTGATGACACATGACCCAAAGTGAAACAATCAGGAGTGAGCTGAGGGTGGCCATGATCTGACCTCAGATGTGCCAGGCCCTGTAGACCTTCCCAAAGCCACCTGAACACTCACAGTCTTCCTGCCACTCTTTTAGAAGTTGGATGCAAGGAAGATCACAGCAGAAGCATCAGTGCTTCTGTGTAACTTTTCCATCTCATATTAAAGAAATTGACTTAGATGACTTACTTGAGACCAAATATATGATTTCAGAGACAATTTTAGCAGAAATAATGGGATGTTCACTCAACCATTAATGAATAAGACAGGGGTTATAAAGAATCAGGGCTGGTTGGAGATTGTGATGAATACAATTGGGTACGTTCAGCCTCTAAAACTTAAAATTTTCTTTTTAGTGTTCAAACCATTACACAAAATCTTTCCAGTGATTTGAAGTTCAGGAAGACATGTGAATCCACATTGCTTTGAAGAATAACATACCAATCTCATTAGAGTGGCTCATATGCAGGTAGTATCTGAATAATTTTATAAAAGTTCTTCTGGAGAAAACATTTAAAACTTGCGGATACATACATTTCAACTCTAAAGATATTAATCTAAATCATTTTAGGATGATCCAGTACATAATATGCTGATGTTTATATTTTACTGTATTTTTAAATATTTTGTTATATGTAGCTAAAAATCCATTCATATTTGTAGCTGGTGCCATAGAAAGAGTAAACTCCTAAGTTTGACCTTCAGAACCCATGTGAAAAGAAAAATTATTGTGTGGCATTGCATGCTTGTAAATTCAGTGCTAATGAGATGGAGATACACAGATCTCTGAGGCATGGTGGCAGCCAGCCAAACTTACCTTCTTAGAGTACTCCAGGCCAATGAGAGACCCTGTCTCTAAAAAGAAAAATAGTATGGATGGCTTCTGAAGACCATAGTCAAGGTTGCACTCTGACCTCCACACACAAGTTGTACAAGTATCTGCATATACATAGTTATCTACATACATATAAACATATAATACACATATGGATAAACACATATACTTATTTCATATCAATATTGATATCAGATAAAGTTTACTTTTGCTGAATACATATAATTTCACAAATACTAGTAAATCACAGCAAAATAACTTAGATACCAAATCATGTTTCTAGTCTCCAAATTTCTAACAATTATAGAGTCTTCTCTGTTTATGATTCACAGTTTTCCCTGGTGAACTCATGTTTACTCAAATACTTTGAAACTTTTGTAGAATTATAAACTAGCATGTTGAAATGGTATCCCTGTATGCCACTAATTCCTATTCTATCTTCTGAAGGAAGCAAAAAGTTTCTTTATTCTCCACAGGACAATTTTAAGTGTGTGGTCTTCACATGGACCACTGATTGACTTTCTATGTAACCTCAAATAAATCCAAGGAACTATTGGTATTGCAACATTGGAACACTTCATTTCCATTAGCTGAAGAAACTCAACAGTAAATGTTGCTTTGGACTTTGCCAGTGAGCTCTGACTAGAATTGACTGCAGTGCCTGTTCTCAAGACTAAAGATTGGTTTCCTGAATCTTCATGGTTGTGTATAAGCCAGGGAATCATGTTTGAAGTGTTTTTAAGACATGACCAAGATTGCTTACCAAATCAACTATCTGTAGAAATCTAAAACCATTCCTTGAATATGCGCATACAGCATGTGGGTGTGCTTCCATGGGTTATAAAATATAATTACATCATCTACTTTTCCATTGCTGTGATAAAACATCAAGCCAAAGGCAATTTATAGAAGAAAGAGTTTACTTGGGCCTCTTGTTCCAGAGAGAAGAGTCCATGATGGCATCATAGAGGAATGGTAGCTGCAGATGTAAGCTAAGAGCTTATATCTTGAACCTCAAACAGGAGGAAGAGAGAGTAAACAGGGAACGGTGCATGGCTTTTGAAACTTCAAAGCTTGCCTCTAGTAAAGCACTTCTTGCAGAAATGCCACCCCTCATAAACCTCCCCAAACAGTGCCATCAACCAGGGACCAAGTATTCAAATACCTAAGCCTGTGGGGAGCATTCTCTTTCAGACTACACAGCAATCATGAGAAAAATTCAAAGCTTCCTGGTGTTGTATTGTGGGAGTGACTCATGATAGCAAACACACAGCTCCTGAACTGGATGAGTTTGGGAGATGATGGAAGCCTGAATAATCTTGGCAAAGATCAGAGATCAGGAAGCAAATGACAAATCACTCCTATCATTTGTTAAAACATTTGTTCTTATGAATATGTATGTATTTGTATATGTCATGTGTACACAGGTACCTGCTGAGGCCAGAAGAGTGTGTCAGATTCCCTGAACCTGGAGTTGCAGGTGGTTGTAACCTGCTGCACTTGTATTTGGACAATCAAAAACTAAGGTCTACTTGGAGAACTGTAAGTGATATTAGCTTCTGAGCCATCTTTCCATCCCACTTCTATTTTATACTATTGAAAATATTAATTGTTCCAAGAAAATTAACTTCATCTGAACACAAGCTTTCACTGAAACATACAAAGGAAAAAATGGCACCAATGGTCCTATGAAGCAATTCTAGACACACATGATCATCTTAATTTTAGATGTGTTTCATTAATTTCCTGGAGAAGAAATCAAAGTTAAAAATTATTTCTGATTGTATTTAAATATGCAGTTGTACCTGTCAATCTTTCTGACTAATGAGGACAAGAGGGCAAAAAAAAAAAAATGCTTGATTTGTCATAAAATAGCTCTGTAATGACAGTATTAAGGAATACTCTTTTGAGCCTAAACCCCCTTCGATGGTGAGCTTTTTTTTTTTTTTTTTTTTGGAATGAACTTTCACGGATCTTGTGCATGCTGTTAAAATCTCTCTGACTACATATGTGCAACTGCCCTGCTGTGTCCAGAAAACACCGTTTCCTTGTAGCCATAGAAAGCCTTTGGCTATTATAATAGACCCCACCTCTGGCTGGGGAATCATTGGCAGTTGATAGTTGCTGAAAGAGGGAGTCAGTTTTCTTCGAAATTTCAGCCTATGGTGGGTCGACTGCTCCAGTGGAAGTCCACACAGCCAAGAATATATGGGCAGCACAATTGGACTTGATGCACTTTTTTAAAAAGTGTTTTATTGGGAGGTCCTCTTTAAAGGAAATGTGGTTTATTTTCAGTTGAAAACAATATTTTACTGTAATACATTAAATAATAAAATTTAACCACATGTATTCACTAAACTCTAAATGAAATAAAGCTGACACAATTGACTTAAAATCATCATTCCCATCACTTACTATTCAGTCAAGTTACTTTATGCATATGATAAATGCCATACTACTTATATCTAATAACCTTAAATTGTATGCCTGTGTATATGCCTTTTTAGAAAACAGTCATTTATATATACAACAGAGAACTTGCAAATGAATACATACTTGAACTGAAAACTAGTTTTAAATAATAATTAAAATTTATTTATTTTATCACATTAAGAAAAGAGCATGATTTAAGAACATGAACTGCTCTTCCAGAAGATTTGAGTTTTGTTCTCAGAACCTATGTCTGATGTGTTACAACCATAGTATCTCCAGCTCCAGGGGTCCAAATGCCCCCTTCTGACCTCCTTCTTCACCTACACACAGATGTCTATACCCGTGTATATACATACAAATTAAAAATAAAATATGAGTAGCCAGAAGGACAGCCCCCAGCTATCCAGGGTATGCAAAAAAAAAAAAAATCCACGAAGGCAGCAACAGCTTAGGAAAAATTCTTATCCATCTGAGGGCTAGGATTTTTTTTCTTTTTGAGGGTATTTAGAAATAATTTTATATCTATATGAGGGGTAAAATAAGAAAACACATATGCTTTCTGATGGTAACTTACTCTTTTACTTCATCTAGAAAAATCTCTTTCTCTGGTTTTCTCTCTGTCCCCACATAAATACATACTACATTGTTACATTCTCCATACAGCCAAGATATATTTCACACTGTTACATTCTCCATAAATTCTCCACACAGCCACATCCTCTTTTGCAGTTACATCTACAAATTTCTTCTCTCTACACTCTTACATTCCTTCACATATTACATCTTTTACTCACTCTTTACTCACTCATTCTCTCATTCATTCATTCCCTCATCTTACTCTCACACTTCTTCTCTGTCCAACTTTGGACAATAATATGTTACCTTTTCTCTCTGCCCTTCCAGCTACACCATCTCTCACTCAGCATGCACACCTACACACACTCACACACTCACTCTTACCCTCTGCCCAGCTCTTATACCATTCCTTCACATCGATTGCTCTCTCCCCTTAGCCAAACTCTGCACAATATATGTTACATTTTCAGGGTCTGACCCATACTCATGACACAAGATAAGTCATGAAGTTTCTCTTAGGCTAGTAATGTCACATTGACCCATGCATGTAGCTACAAATTTTTGAGGGATCCCAGACAGCAAACAATTGGCTGACCCTTGAGTGGCCAGGGTATGTGCAGAAAGAGAACTACTGCAAGGAGCTATGTCTCAGTGTAAACAGTCTGGCCTTGATTTAGCAATAAACACCTGAGAATTATTCTTTGTGTATTTTCTGCAGGGGCAGTTTAGTCTGTTTTGAATTTGTTCTGAAGTCCAAAATTAGCTGTCTGTGTAAAAGACTGTCTTTGTAACTGAAAATCCTGTGTCACTCTGAGTAATGTAAAATATCCTAGTATTATTTATACACATCAGAATTAAACAACCTAAACAGAAATCATCTTCCAGAACATCCATAGCTATATGTGTGCCCAATAAGTGTAAAATATACCCCTGAAGGGCTGTGGAAAGAACCCCCAGCTGTTCTTATTAGGGAGGCCTAACAGTAGCACCCAAGAAAGTTATGGACAGAAAGTAACCAGTCATTCACAGTCAATAACCCCACAGCTTTGCCAAGTGGGGACCCCCAACAGGGAATCATGTGCCTGGTGGGTCCACTTGTTAAGCACTAGTTGTCACTGCTGTACATTCCCATAGCCCCCTGCAATAAAATAAGTCTTATAATGGACTAGTCAAAGGAAAAATGTGGCAGTGTACCTAAGTTGAGGATTCAGTGAGGATGGAGACATTTGTGTCACAGGCTTCCAGCAAAACCGATGTGTAACCTTGTTAGTTCTTGGAAGACCTCCCATGATTCCCTTTTCTAGATAAAAGCTGACACTTTGTCCATCTCATCCTTTTTTTTTCTATTTCAGATAATGCTAATATTTCCATCTCTAGAAGTTTGAGTTAGATTATTTGGGATATTTTCTGTATTTTCTATTCAACATGCCCAGGTTTTCCTCTGCCTTCTTAAACAATACACTGGAAAAATATGTCTCCATCTTTAGTAATAACAATTATGTGACATCATTAATTAAATCTATCATCTGTCTGTGCCTTTTCTCAGATTGTTTCTACCTATTAAACCTTTGTTTCCTTGCTTCCTTGCAAGTAGACAGTAATTGTCAAAAGCCACAATGAATTTTATGTTCTTTGATGGCAAATATTTTTTCTCTCTGTAAATATTCTTGACTGTGTGATGAAAGCAAGTTATTTTTCACTACATAGTTTGATCTTTTGGAGGGTGACATTTAAACGTTATAAAATAAACCATTAGTTTAATTTTTGCCACCCTACTGATCCAGTGGTCTCTGGAACCCTCCGTGTAAGGCTTCATGAATTGTGAGTCTTTTTCACAGCAGGTAATCAGAAGTCACTTATGCATTGATATGTTTACTTAAATGGTGGCAGGGTTCACCAGGATCTCCTTTCTTGGGCTTAGGCAGTTTCTACACTAACACCCACATCATTCCTCAGCTCTGTGAATAGGGAGAGCCCCAGTGGCCTCTATATCTTCCTGTCCTTCTGTGTGTTATTGTCACTGCAACCTCTGGTCTCCTTGACTTTCACAGAAACTTGTTCTTTGTTCTCAACTCAGCAAAACCACTGGGCTCTTGCCAGGCTCGCCAACCTCTGCTGGATCATGGCAAAGTGTGCAGCAATAAGCAAGACCTTTTCAAGTCGTGTCTTCTGTCTCTCTCTGCTCCTGGCTTCTCTCTGTGTGCTACGCTACATTCTATATGTAAAACTTTCAAGTTAATAAATGTTTATACTATGATCCTATCATAAAGTATAATAAACTGTGCTGAAATTTGCTCTTTATGTGAACTTGTGAAAATTTCTTTCTGTATATCGTCCACATGCCTCAGATCATCTCTGTTTTAAATTAACTATGCATACATAGCCTCTGTCCCTGATCATCTGGAATCCACCCACAGACTCCTTTTCTACTTGTGTAGTCCATACCATGATATTATGAATTCAGACACTTGCTGACAACCTATCCAAACTGATCTTCTTTTTCCTTTATGTATGCGGGGTGGGGTGGGGAGGTATTACTGTTTCTCTGGATTTTCAGTGGAGAATTATCATGGCCCATCACGTGAAGTCAATAGTCTGAGCTTTGGGAAATGAAACAGAAGTTAAAAATGAAACCTTTCCAGACAGCAGAATATTTATAACTCAGGTTTTTCCCACTGTGTAAATGAAATGACATTCCTGGACTTAAGCCTGACAGTGTCAATCCAACCATTCACACAGACACCTCCTGTATGTTACTTTTCCATGTGACAGTTTTTATGACTTTCATAAAAGTTACTATCTTGCTTGCTTTTCTTTTCTTTTTCTTTCTTTCATGTTTTTTGAGACAGGACTTCTCTGTGTAGCCTTGGCTGTCCTGGAACTCTCTATGTAGACAAGGCTGGCCTCAAACTCACAGAAATCTGCCTGTTTCTGTCTCTCAAGTGTTGGGATTAAAGAAATGCATCAATACCACCTGACTGTTTGCTCTCTTTTTTATTCTGTGATACAATAGCAAATTGTCTTGCTCTCTCCTCTCATCTCTCTGCAAATCAACTTATAATGCATACCTTTAGGAACAGGTGATAAAATGAGCATGTCACTGGGCAGACTAATGACTTTCCTGGCCTGCTTCCAGAGCACAGGTGTGAGGTTAGCTGTAGTTGTTCAATATTTTCTATACACAGTCATTCATTCTATTCCTACAATTCTGCATGTAAACTATTTACTTTTGATTCAGTGCTGGAAAAGTACCAAATAGCCTAGCATTTTGTAAGTTGAGTGAAAATCTAATTCAATTCAAATAACAATTTTTGAGGTTTTTTTGGAACCCTCTGCTGTTTGGGATACTGTGAAGGGAAAGTGTAGCCATGGACCAAGTGGGTCTCCACAACTCCACCAGAGTTTGTATCTCATGTTCTTCACTGAGCAGAGATGATGACCCTGAGTTTGCAGCATGAACAGGGAAGGAGTTTGGAATCTGAAGTCATCCTGATGTAAAGTCACACCAGTTTCTCCTTTTTCAAGCTGCATACTTGCTCTCCTGCAGGAAATCTCAGCATTTTAAGCTTCACTCATTTTCATGTTTGAATCTGAGACTACAAAATGCACAGCTGTGGGAAGTTATAAGAAAATGAGGTCACAAATGTAAAGAGCTTGGCTCTTTTCATACTCAGTGTTACTGCCACAGTACTCATACAGGAATGCAACTGCCTTTCTTATATAGGAAACACAACTGCCTGTGGCCTGGTGAATTCCCTGCTGCAGTGAAGTAAATCTACTAACAGATTTGGACCAGAGTGATGAATGTGTAAGCAGATAAGTAGTTAGGAATTCTACTTGATATAGGGAAAGGATATAGATAAATTTTATCACTAACCAACAGAGAATAATGAAGGAGAGAGAGACAGAGACAGAGGAGAAAGAGAGCAAGAGAGAAAAAAGAGGAGAGAGGTAGAGAGGGAGAGTTTTTTGTTTTATGAACACACAGTTTTATTAACAGAAGCCTATTTCTGGTCAGCACACACTGTGTATGGATTGAAAGAACCCCATTAACAAGTACAATTATTGCACATTGTTCCTAACACAAATGAGCTTTTATCCCCTGAAACTTTTAAATTCTCATGTTAAGACAAAGTATTAGATTAAAGAAACAAATTCAAGTATCAATAAAATGGCATTTTATGATGAAGAAGTGTTCTTTTAAAGTATATATAATTACTTTTGTCTGAGCCAGTGCTTCCATCCAAGCCAGCCTCAAGCTATTGTTTCCTTCAGTCTATGAAACAGTGGTGAGCAGTGTTCTTTCCATTTAGAAGCTGTATTCTAACTTGCAGTTTCAGTGTTAGCCTAACTGGTGCTCCTAAGAAGCCAGATAGAAATAGTGGATGCAAGAGTGAACTGATGGAGACCTGTGTGAGTTCCAAGCCTCTCCACCACAGACTTATAGGCTTGGTGATACAATAGTCAGTGTGGTGGACCAGTTTTACAATCAAGAGCAGCAACTATTTGTGAGGGCTTCCTTTGTTCCTAACACAGCAGCTGTACTATTTAATATATTTCCATGCCAATTGTCTGGGGGGAGAGAGAAGGAAGGGAAGGAAAGGAGAGGAGAAAGGCAAAAGAGAGAGGCACAGACAGACAGAGACAGAGGCTGACTGACTGTGCTGACCCATATAAGTAAAGAAGCAATGAGCCTGGGCAGTGAGCAATGGTATAATCCTGTCCAGTATTGCTCAAGTATACAAGTTTGGGGCTTGGTTTGTAGCTAAGTTGGTAGAGTGATTGTCTAGCATGCATGAGTTCAAAGACACTAGTCAAATAGAAGTGGAATGTAAACTCAGAAATTCACCCTGCAAATTTCATATCATTGTTTTTTACCACTGATTAATATTCCATTGTGTAAATGTAACACATTTTCTTTATCCATTCTTCAGTTGAGGTGGATCTAGGTTGTTTCCAGGTTCTGGCTATTAAAAATAATGGTGCCATGAACATAGCTGAGCAGGTGTCCTTTGTGGTATGATTGAGCATCCTTTGGCTATACGCCCAAGAGTGGTATAGCTGGGTGTTGAGGTAGATTGATTCCCAGTTTTCTGAAAAGCTTCATATTGATTTTCAAAGTACAAATTTGCACTCCCACCAGTACTGGAGGAGTGTTCCCCTTACTCCATTTCCTCTGCAACATAAACTGTTATCAGTGTTTTGATCTTAGCCATTCAGTCAGATGTAAGGTGGTATCTCAGAGTCACTTTGATTTGTATTTCCCTGATGGTTAAGGGTGTTGAGCAATTCCTTAAATGTCTTTTGGCCATTTGAGATTTTTCTGTTGAAAATTCTCTGTGTAGTTACGTTCCCCATTTTTTAAATTGGATTATTTGGTAATTCTTTTCCCATTCTGTAGACTGCTGTTTTGTCATATTGACCCTATCCTTTGCCTTACAGAAGCTTCTCAGTTTTAAGAGGGCCCATATATTAATTGTTGGTATTTGTGTCTGTGTTTCTAGTGTTATATTCTGGATGTTGTCTCCTCTGCATTCAGGTTTATATCCCACTTTCTCTTCTATCAGGTTAAGTGTGGCTGGATTTATGCTGAGGTCTTTGATCCATTTGGACTTGAGTTTTGCGCATGGTGATAGATATGGATGTATTTGCAATCTTCTACATGTTGACATCCAGTTATATCAGCACCATTTGTTGAAGATGCTTTCTTTCCTCCATTGTACAGTTTTGGCTTCTTTGTCAAAAATCAGGTGTTCACAGCTGTGTGGATTAATGTCAGGGTCTTCAATTCAATTCCATTGATCTATGGGTCTGTTTTTATGCCAATATCAAGCTGTTTTTTTATTACTATAGCTCTATAGTAGAGTTTGAGGTCAGGGATAGTCATATCTCTAGAAGTTACTTTATTGTACAGGGTTGTTTTGACTATCCTTTTTTGTTGTTGTTTTTCCATATGAAGTCAAGTATTTTTCTTTCAAGGTCTGTGAAGAATTGTGTTGGAATTTTGATGGGAATTGCATTGAATTTGTAGATTGCTTTTGTTAAGATTGCTGTTTTTACTATGTTGCATCTACCAATCCAAGAGAATGGGAGATCTTTCCATTTTCTGATATATTCTTCAATTTCTTTCTTTAAAGTCTTAAAGTTCTTGTCATTATAGGTCTTCCACTTGTTTGGTTACATTTACCAGAAGATATTTTGTATTATTTGTGGCTATTTTAAAGATATCGTTTCTCTGATTTCTTGGATGGAACTAGAAAAAAATCATCCTGAGTGAGGTAACCTAGACCCAAAAAGACAAACATGGTATCTATTCACTCATAAGTGGATAGTAGATGTAAAGCAAAGAATAACCAGGCTACAACCCATAGCCCTGGAGAAGCTAGGTAACAAGGAGGACCCTAAGAGGGACACATGGATTACCCTGGGAAGGAGAAATAGATGAGCTCTCCTGGGTAAACTTGGGGTAGAGGGTAGAGAAGAGGGGGTGGGGCAGGAGAACACGAGGAGACTTGGATGTTTGAGCTGGGAGAGGAATGGAGGCAATGAGAGAGTTATCTTGATAGCGGGAGCCATTATGGTGTTAGAGAAAAGCTTGGTGCCAGGGAATCTCCCAGGAATCCACAAGTATGACCCCAGCTAAGACTGTCAATATTGGAGAGGGTGCCTGGACTGGCCTTCTTCTGTAATCTGATTGGTGACTACCCTAATTGTCCTCATAGAGACTTCATCCAGTGACTGACAGAAGCAGATGCATAGATCCACTGCCACATACTGGGCTGAGCTCCGGGAGTCCAGCTGAAGAGAGGGAGGAAGGATTAGATAAGCAAGGGGAGTCTAGATCATGACAGGGAAACCCACAGAGACAGCTGACCCAAGCTCATGGGAGCTCATGGACTCTAGACTGACAGCTCTCGGGAGCCTGCCTGGGACTGACCTAGGTCCTCTGCATGTGTGTGACAGTTTTGTAGCTTGGTCTGTTTGTGAGGTCCCTAGAAATGGGGCCAGGATCTTTCCCTGGTGCATAAGCTGGCTTTTTGGAATCTCTTCATTATGGTAAGGTGCCTCACTCAGACTTGATGTAGAGGGTGGGGAAAGGAGATTGGTCCTGGCTCAACTTGATATGCCATGCTTTGTTGACTCCCCTAGGAGGCCTTACCCTGTCTGAGGAGGGCATGGAGGAGGGGGGAAGAAAAGATTTGGGGAGGGGGAATGGAAGGACAGAAGGGATGGGAAATGTCCCAGTGCCTGACACTAGACAGTTGAAATAGGCTAACTTTAGTCTCTAAAAAAGTCTTGAGTATTTATTTCAGGGAATCCAGTATCAACTTAACACATGACAAAAGAGATTAAAACAATTATGACTAAATGGAAAAAGCCCTTAATACTTTTCTGAAAAATAAAGTTACATAGAACAGAACATATAAAGCACTGAGCCCAAACAGAATGAATGCACAATGAAGAAGAAAAAATAAATACTAGTGAATATTTTTACTGAATATTATGCCACATTGGGTGACATACATAATAGGAATTGTTAATAAGATTCTAAGAGTTTGTAGGGTTCTAGCTACTCGATATCATCGTACATCACATTTAAAAGTATTATATTCATGTTTTAATATTCATTTACTCAAATGTTAGTAAAAGGATAGCTAAAATTATACTGATTGCTTGTAGCTAAACTAGAATCACCCTACCCCTCTATGTACCTGGATGTCTAGGACTTAATGCTTGTCCAAAAATTAGAGAGTTGATTTTAGCACAATCATCAGGTAAAAATTCTCTCCAATGCTCTGTGTCCAGTGCTTAACTCCTGCTTTGCAATTGGACTTCCCAGCATGAACAGCCTGCTCCGTATACTTGGGAGCCTGAAAAACTTGAACTTGGATATTATTTGACCTGGGTCCTCTCTTGCCTTCCCTACCCCTTGTTTCAGGTTATCCTTTGTCTCCACCATAACATCTTTAACAAGTCTGCCCATGATTGTATTTTCTTGAAGAAATCAAACTTAATTTAGAAAGTTGCCACAAAGAGGTTGAGACTAAGACCATCTGTTTAGATTAAACACACTTAATATTATTCTGAGAAGCAGGGGAAAATATTAGAAAAATTTGACAACTTAGCTCATATTTAAAGTATTTATATTGATGGGAACATAAATCTAGTACTTTCCTTAAGGACAAATGCATATGATTATATGGCAGAGTAGAGGAGAAAATATAGGAAGCTATAAATAACACCAAATATCTTTCAAAAAAGACATATGGAAGCCTACCTACTACTTTAGAACTTCATATATATTGCCAGTGCTCTGGGTTACCATTTATAACTTGACTATAAGATGCTATTACTGAATACACCACATAATGAGTCACAGAATATAGAGATTTCAACCTGGTGCTGACCTGGAATCTTCATTTATACTAAGTAGCTTTCATAGTAAGGCAAGGTGCTATGCATGTTACCAGAGGAGAAAAGTAGACATTAATCTTACCCAACTCTTAACTCTGTGAAGTACCATGAGCAGTCTGGTAATATGTGTCTATTAATGCACAGCGGCAAAAACATCACAGGAGTAGCTAACTAATTTCTTGCTACATTTAAGTCCCATTCACATGATGAAATTCAAACTTTGTATCAATGTTGGCCCAAGAATCTAATGCTAGACAGATCATAGTGCCTACTGGAAAACTCAATACTATTGTTCTGATAAGTACAGATAGGATTAAACTGACTGTTAATGACTTATCATTATACCCATAGATTAATGCATATCTTAACCATAATTAGACAAGTTTCACTTTGCTTTTGTGTTTAATACAAAGACCCACAACTGGCCAAGGTTCAGAGCATAAGAATTTGCAGAATGCCCAGTCTATAAATAGGACATCAATATCACTACCCTTTCTTTCAAGTTTTGAAGATCACTGTGGGAGAAGTAGATAGAAAGACTTTATGAGCCAGAGATTATGGATGTATATATGAACTATATATATATTACATATATATATAATACATATATATATATATATATATAGCAGCTGTATACATGAACTAGCAATAATTGTAAAACCATCATATTGTCTGTGAGAAGTCATTTCTGGAGAATACACTGGTACAAAATTAATTCTAAGAATGCTTATCAGCTGTTTGCATCAGAACATCATTTTCTAGTATATGTGCATGATTAGGAAAAGGAGGAAAGTTATTACCTGCCTCATGCATCAGATGACCTGACTAACTTTAAGAAAAAGCCACTGTTGCCACAAATACACACACACACAGAGAGAGAGAGAGAGAGAGAGAGAGAGAGAGAGAGAGAGGCATTTGAAGGCAGGGACACAACAATCTTGCCTTTTTCTTTGCTTATTCTGAGAGAATAACTTTCCTAACAGTCACTATAAGTAAACAGAAGATTTCCCCCAAAACAAACTAGCATCCTTTTCATGCTGAGTTGGCAGCCAGTAATTAAAGCCTCCTGATATCCAGCTGCTCTGAAATCCTCACAGAGTGGAATAGTATCAAATAAGAGGCCAGGGAGTGAACAACAGGTCCAGGCTTTTCTCCTCAGGAAATTTCAAATTTTTCCTATGTACACAGAGAACAATCTGAGTTTAGTCAGAATGTGATAGATGAGAGCTGAGGCTGAGTACAAACACCTCAACAGTGGTTCCCCTTTGATTTAAGAATCAAGATTAGTGTTGAGACTCTACTGCCGTGTAGATCACTGTATGCTAAAGAACACAGCACAACCCCACCTTCAGGACAGATGTCTAACAAAGAAGACCAACTAAAACACTGTGTGCAGAAAGAGAACTGACACACTGGTGGTGGACATATGCCTTAAAGAAATGGAAGACCCTAAGAACAATAATGTTGGAAGGGATAAGATGATAGAATTTAACCAAAGAAAATATATAATAAATACTTTCACTTGAATTTCAGATTAAAAATTTTTGTATATTACACATTGGTACCATTGTATGACTTACTACATACTTGAATAGATCTCACTATTTATTTGAAATTCAAATTTCACTTAGCCTCCTGTGTTGTGTCTCTCAAAGACAAGATACTTCCCAGAAATATAAACATTTGCATTGCGATCTGAGATATGGTTAGGAAATGAGAACATGGGCTCATTGTAGACAATGCTGTCTGCAGACATTGACCTTCTATGTTACAGTATAAACTCAAGCCCTTCCTACACTAGTATTTCTAAGCACATTTTATCATGCTCAAATAGTAGCTGAAGATGTGGCAAAGTAAGCTGGGGTTATGTGATAAATGACACGGCTTATTACAGGTCATCAGAGCTGCAAAGGGGAAATTGTCGAGGAGAGCTGACTTTTTTTCCTACTGTGTTTTGTAGGTTAATCAAAGAAATAAACTAGGAGCAGATTCACAGGAATAAATAAATGTATGCACACAAGTTAAATTCAGTGTCACAAGCACAAGTAGACCATAGGAAAAGGGCTGAATGTCCATTAAGTCTGAAGATTTGTGAGCGTGTATACCATTTTAGTCACAGAGCAGGGGTGGGTATTGCAGGAGAGAAGACAGATTGTAGGTGTATGGACCCTCTTCTCTGCACCTTTGATAAGTTCTCTTTCCTGGAAGATGAAACTCGGGGGCAATTTCTGAGAATTGTGCTCTTCCTGGAGGGCATGTAATTGGGAAGATAAAGGTAGGCCAGAGAAGACGTCTCTTTTGAGCTTGTCTTCTCTTTCAAATGCCTTATACCTCAAATAATCACCAGGAATACCCAGCATACTTTAGGTGCCATACCATACCATGAACTCTCTTGTAGTCATGGTTCAGTGTGACATATTCTGCTTTCTACTATGCTTTTAAAGGAATCTAGATGGTGATGAGTTCTGATTGCCATGAAGGGAAGCCACTGATGTCATGATGACACTGGGGACAAGGGAACAGGTGACTGTTAAAAGTCTTCCTTCTTTAGTATTCCTCTGGTTTTAAAGGCAGTATATATTATTGTCAGATATTCAGGAAGGTTACATTTATATAACATTAGGCTTCAGTGGTGTTTACAAAAGAGAAGCCAGAACTCTCCCTCTCTATTTTGACATGAGGACACAGCTAAAAGGCTCTCCCCAAACACCAAATCTGCTAGAACCTTGATGGATAACCTGCTCTCCAAGATGGTGAGAACCAAGTTCATTTTGCTTTTAAGTATCATTGAACATGATAATTTCTTATATGAATGGACTAAGATATACACATAATATGCTTATAAACAGATGCATATATATAAACAATCATATATACACAAATATGTATGTGAATACACACATAAAAATTTTGATTATAAGGAACTAGCTTAAATACCGTGGAGTTAGGGATGTCCACGTTCTACAAAGTGTCTCCACCCCTATAGACCCAAGAGGGCTGATTTTGGCACCAGTATGTATAATGCCAGAATGTCATAGGAGAGCCAAGGGTGTAATCCACATCAGAAAACTCTAGGAAGGTAGGGATTCACTGTGAAGTAATGGGCTGAAGACAGCAAACATCTCAGGTAAAAGACTGTCAGAAAGGAAATGACTTTCTGTCTTCCCTGGTATTACTAAGAATTTAAGAAGAAACACTATCAACAGTGAACTAGAAACCTCCTCAGCTAAACACCCTATGTGATATCATTCCTCCCAAATTCTACTGTCTATAAAATGTCAGAGCACAGTTCAGCATAAGAATGGCTTCCATTTCCCTTAAAACAAGGGTTATCTTTGCCATCAGTTAATGTTTGTAGCAATGGCTTCCTTGGTTTATTCTGCCTCTGCAGTCCCAGAATCACAAAAATATTTGTATTTTTGTTAACAGTCCCTTTGATTTAGACAGGCCTGGAAATTTCTCCCATGTTTTAAAAATTCTTCCAACACCTATACTTTTCCCCAAGTGAAATTATTCAGTCCAAACAGTCACTCAACTCCTAACACAAATCTGGGAATATAATTTTAAGATATTAGTGCAGGGAAGTCACTTTGACTCTGGAGATCCAGTTGTTAAAACACTTCATCTATGTTGGATATAAATACTATAATGCAAAATACGCTATTCTTCCTCACCCATCTTGCTTGTCAGATGTTGACCCTTTTGTGCACGCAATGATGGTAACACACTTCCTTCTGGGCAGCAAAGTACCTCCTTCACCACAGTCTCTTGTCACCCTGATCTCCTACTCAGGTGCATGAAACCGGGTCAACAAAAACTGAAACCTCTGGCTCGGTGGGCCAAATAATTCTGCTCTGTAAGTTTCTCTCTCCAGTGTTTCTCTGCTTACTTAGCATAGAACAAACAGAACCTGGAGTCTGACAAAGGAGCTCACAAGGGGCTGGCTAACAGCAAGAAGAAAGAGACTGAGCTCTCCATCCTGCACATTCTAAGTCTTTCTGACTTTGTCTTTCTCTGGCATGAATAATCCAGTTTTCCCTCCTGCTTCCTTTAAATACACACTCTTTATCTTGTATTTTGTTTGCACTGTTAGAATTCATAATTTTTGCTTTATACTAAAAATTATGAGTTCATATAATGGGAAATAATCTGGGTTCTTACTTAATTAAACAAAATTCTGAAGCAGAAAGTTACTCAAACCTAGTTTCTATGATACATTTGGACTGATACCAGGAAGTATCTTATTTTAGTGGAGGTTATGCCAAATGAGAGGGTGGACACAGTTGACACTAAGGCTAAACTTTGATGTTTCTATGAGTCTATCGATAGGTGGTCCCTAAACATTCCTTAGTAGTCAGTGTGAGCAGTTGTACTACAGCCTCTAGGTTTCCTTCTCCTTGAAGAATAGAAGAAAATGCTAGATCCCAAGAGTTTATTGCCTCCTGAGTTCCTTTCCAATATTAATATACATTCTCAAACCCCTTTCCCATACCTCTCGTAGAACATCAATAGCTGGGAATCTAAAACCTAAGCAGGCTTGGTCACAAATAGGGGCTTAAAAATGCAACACTTTTTGAACAGCTCATTAGCATAGACAAAGCAACTCTGTAATAATATAAAGTGGAGAACAGCTTTTGAGACCATTGAAACCTGTATGGAATACATACATATAAAGAAGAGAAGAGCTTGGATTTAAACCTAAGTTTGTAAACAGTAAACCCAAAGCATTGCTGTTTGTCTAGCCTTGGTTACACGAAATGCTTAGACAGACAACAGAGCCAACAGAATGGGACAAGGTATGCAACCTTCTGTGAGGCTGATGGATGTCAAACATGTCTATCAACAGACAGGGTGGTTACAGAGAAAGCTGTATCCATGTGGTCAGTTGTAACAACAGATGAGGAACCCCTCTGTTTTAATTTATCATCCTTGTGGAAACTTGATGAATGTACTTATTTGACATGCTCACTTACTTTTCTTGACTGAACTGCAGTAGAACTGTCAGAGATCTTCATGAAATGTCCAAAATATTTTAAGTACACAACATTGACATACTAGAAGGTATATTTGGGGTCTGAAATGACATCTCAGAGTACCAATGCTGATTTATTCCTTTCTGCCTTGTAATTTGGGAGCAAAGAAACAGATTTCTATACAATTACCTGAGAAAAAGTTTTAATTTTATAAATTAAGTAAATTTTCCAAATAATTCTAGGTTCATAATTTGATCACTTTGCATAAGAATCATCTACTATGAAAAAATATATAATGATGGATGTTGATTCTTTCTTGCCTTTTTAGTATAAAATTAATGATATATTATTAATTATGATGAAGATCAAATAGAAAACACCTGTAATTAAATTAACTAACTATATCTTAACTTAAGACAACAGGTTCTAAAGAAAATTACTTAAGCCTTAAGGGTATGGCAGTTTAGAAAATCAATGTACAGTGATTTCCTAAAAAAATATTAAAATACTTAATAGTACTTCATTTTTCAAAGTTGCCATTAAACAAACAATGATATGCAACTCAATCAAGTGTTGAAAGTTACATTCCTGTCATCCTCTTTACCTAGCTCTAGCCTTAAAGTGCAATTTCAATCTTTAAAAAATATTTACTCTATTATTTATTCATGTGTATGTATGTGGTGAGGTGTGTGGTGTGGTGTGGTGTGGTGTGGTGTATGTGTGTGTGTGTGTGTGTGTGTGTGTGTGTGTGTGTGTGTGTGTGT
>CABHPP010094273.1:0-17232 GCA_902168425.1 Peromyscus attwateri
GTGTGTGTGTGTGTGTGTGTGTGTGTGTGTGTGTATGTGTGTACAATTTGTGTATACATGCATACATCCATGTGTGTTAATGCAGGCACACGTGTATAGGTCAGAAAAGAACTGTGGGTGTCGTCCTTGCCTCCTTCCTTTGTTTAAGACAGGGTCTCCTTGCTGTTTGATTCAGTCCTGCCTACAGCATGCTGTCTGGTCTGTGAGCACAGGAGCCCCTCTTTACTCACGCCCCATCTCTCCACAGGAGCACAGGGGTTATAGATGCCCCCTCGACATAGAGGTTCTGGGGATTCCAACTCAGGTTCTCACTCTTGACTCTTCCCATTGAACCATATGTTGAGCCCTCACAATACTGCTTCTGAACAGCTTATTATAGCTGTAAACGTCACACTCGTGTACAGAATAAAGGTTGTTGGGAAGTATGCACCTGTAGCTGAGGCAAGAATTTTCTGTAGTATGCACTTACAAGGTACCTTTCTTCAAGGTACAAAAGTTGTATTTCTCTTTTATTTGACATCATTTGTACTAAAGGACTTTAAAAATAATAGTCTATGAATTGATTTCAGGAGAAAGAAAATTAATTGAGTACTTGGCAGATAGATTGACTAATACATGAAAACTTGTGGTTTGAGGTACTTAGATGCAGACTTTACTTTCAAATTAAATGATCATTAATCTCATTCTATTTTGTTCTCTGAGGAAAAGAAGTGTTTCTCAGCACTGTTTCCCCCTCATGGTTCAAAGCCTTTATCTTGATTAATCAGGTATTTTGGTTTTCTTCAATGCTTGTGATGCACTGGCTTCCTGTCCTTTCACTCCACAGGGTCTGGTTTTCCCATTGACAGCTTGCCATGTAGTCTCGGCAACACAAATTAGCCTGAAGTAATTTTAAGCTGTAACTATGACTCTGTCTTATTTGGATCTACAGGGAGATTGCCATGACCAAACAAAATAACAACCCAAAGGAAAAGCCACCAGGTTCTCTTGCATTTGAACAGCCAGATGTTATTTACAGCTTTGTTTATGAAGTATTTTCTTGACCTTGCTGGCTAGAGTCCATGCACTTTGTCATTTTGGAGCACAATGTCCTGTCACATGGTGACATGTGCCCTGAGCAAGTAAACAGGCTAAAAGACTATTGTAAGGGTAGAATAATCTTTTCACATAACGTTGTACTCCACCTACTCACACCCCAAAAGACAAAAGGGAGCATGGGAGAATGGAAATGAAAACTGTTGTGTTTTTAACATTTCAAATAATTACAGTTAATGTCACCACTCTGAAACTCGTGCAAAGTGCTATGAATAAAGAAGTCAGACAATTCATGAATCCAACACTTAAGGCTCTCAGGCTCTCATTTGAGTGAGAAGATACAGTGTGAAGGTGCAGTTGCCATAAATCATAGGGGAGGGTACCAAATTCTAGAGTGACGTGTGTATATGTGTGTGTGTGTGTGTGTGTGTGTGTGTATTCAAGTTACTAACAATATAGGGAATATTGCATACCTCAAAATGGGGAAAGAATTAACTAAATTGTAATCTGTCTCCAAAATGGAAGGCGTTGGTTCTCTGTTTCCTGCTGCCACCGGTGTTTGCCCTGATAGCCACCTTCCCCACCTCTTAGCCCTATGTCAGGTAGTCTAGACCAGTTTGGCCCATTTCTCAAACCCTCTAGCTGTTGCCCAAAGGAAGACATCTCTATGGTGTCAGTTTATGCTCTAAATGATGATGTAGCTGAAACCTGAATACTGCCCAGGACCCATTCAGCCCACTAAGTCTCCTGTGAGCTCCAGCCCAGCTCCCACTGTACCTGAAGGAGAATGGGAGCTACCTTGTTCTTCCCTCAACACTGTCCAGTCCTTTAAAAGAAGATTTATTTATTTTCATTTTATGTGTTTGAATATTTTGCCCACACATGTGTCTGGTGCTTTTGAGGTCAGAAGAAGGCGTCTGAATCCCTGGAACTGCAGTTAAAGATGGTTGCGAGCTTCCATGTGGGTGCTGGGAACCAAACTCAGATCCTTTGCAAGAAGAATAAGTGCTCTTAACCTCTGAGCCATCTCCCCAGCCCACTACATTCTTTGGATGCTCACATGCCATGAAGGACCATCTGACATTTATCCTTATTGAGATAATTTACTGGTAAACTGGTATTTCTTCTTCACTCAGGAAGGATTTTGTCACGTTCTCACTGCCTTTCCGTCTACTACCCTTGATGACATCTTTCTTGGATCTTCAACACCACTCCAGTTGGTTCAGTTAATGCGATAGCCTCAAAGTTTCTGTTCTCACTCCCCAGGTTCTCTTCCTTTATGAGACTCCAGCCCCTTGTGTGGTGATCATACTTCAGAGTTTGACATGATCAATCGTTATGCTCCTATTGTTTTGCTGTCAAGCTTCCTACTTTCTTGTCCATCATCTCCCGCTTTTATAACTCACTCACTGTTGTACCCTTTCTCCATGTCTTTGACCACACAGAGTTGGCTACCTACCATTTTTCAGCTCCATCATCCATTCTATTACATGTCTGTATCTCTCTTCTTCCTAGACTCTATAGCTTACTGATACTTCCTTGCATATGCTCTTTGTTTTTATAATGGCTTGAATCATGTTTCCCTAAAATTCATATCCATCCAGAACCTCAGAATGTGACCTTATTTGAATATGGGGTCTTGCATATACAATCCATTAAAATGAAATCAAATAGGTCAGTGTGGGGAGCCAAAGAAGCCTCGAGTTAATGTGTCAAGGGCAGATAAAGTCTGTAAGTGAATTTGAATTGTCAGCATGGGCACAGGCTTGTCAAGAGCCAGTTTCTTAAACTCATGGGAAATTGGTAGAGTGTTTTACCTGGGTTAATCTTGAAATGGTAACGGCTTCCTCTAGCCCAAGTACAAGTGTTTGCAAATGATCGGCCAAGGAGTACAAAAGCTAGCAACTGCAGCTTCCTTTTCCCAGAGCTTGAGACTGCTCGTGTAAAGAGACCTCCTACCAAGACTGGGTAATTCCTCCCACAGTGCTGTACACGAGAAAAATGGTGACGTTCCAGGTTGCTGTGCATTGGTATCCCTCTATCAGAGTGTTCATAGACTACCTGACCCCAGCTTTTCTGTACATGTGTTGATGCTTTTTTCATTCCCTCAACATACCGGTCAGGTTTCCTGACATGTTGTGTGGGATGTGACAGACTAGGGTGAATGCTATATCCAATAACTGGTACCCTTAAAAGAAGAGAAAAAAGAAAGCATTTAGAGACCTGGGCACAGAAGCAAGGTCACGTGAAAATGGAGACTAAGAATGGAGCTATGTTGACACAATCTACGCCATGCTGGAAGAGAGGCATGATATATTTGTCCTCCAGAGCTTCCATGGGCAACCGATATATTTCCAATCTTGGTTTCAGGTTTCTGGACTCCTGAACTGTGAGAGAACAAAATTCTGGTATTTCAACTGCCTGTTTTGTACTAATTGAGTACAGCAGACTTCAAACAGCATCGCTCCAATGTCCCTCAAGCTGCAACACTGATTAAATTAACCTCCCCATCTTCCACTCAAAGTCAGATTTTAGGTGAAAGAAAACTTACAAGTACACTAACTGGTCTTACTTCACAGTTTCAGCCTTGTTATGTTGTCTTGACGTTTCCTGGCAACTCCACAACATTTTGTAGTGTAATCGTCATCTATCTTATGGTGCAAATGGGCCATACTTTTCTCAGTCTTCCACCTAGTAACTCTGCATTTCATCATACTGAGAAAAACAGATGCACTGAGAGGAGACAAAACTCAATTGTCCTTTCTTCCACCAAATCTGCGAAATCATTTGTATTCGTGCATGCATTTTCCTTTCCATTCCACTCATTTAGTCCACAGCAAGTGTTTGTTGAATGACTATGGAATACATTTCAGCACATCAGTAAAGCCCTTCCCCTTTTGGTGATTATGCCCTTGGGAAAGAAACAAACAGCAAATAAACAAACCAGTGCATGTTTAGTGTAATATGGTATCACTATATATGTATTATGAATGATAAAAGGAGGTTGTGAGTATAGTCGATGATTAGGAAGTAAAATTTTAGGGAGAATATTCCATGAGGCTATCTCTCACTAGGTCTGAGAAGAGATCTGAATAAAGTGAGAGGTGGTGAACTATTTGGACTTCTTTGTAAGTCTAGCTCTTTATCTCTTGTTATGGATAACCCCTTCTTATCTGACTCAAGAACTATTGTCTTCACCTAATTCTCCTTTATGCAATCTATCAGTATCTCCTTCCTTATTGGCTCATGACCGTCAACATACAAAGGTATAATATATGCCATCTTGCAAAAAAAAAATTCCTCAACTCCATACCTCATTTAGTTACCACTTCATTCTTTTATTCTCTTTTATAATAAAACTCCCCACTGGTTGTCAATCAACTATTTTAAATTCACCTATTCCAGTAAAAACTTCACTCTTTTAAAGTTTTTCTGAAATATTTATTCATTTTTATGTGTATTAATGTCTTGCCTGAATGAATGTGTGTGCACCATGTGTGTGCATACCACGCATGCCAGAAGAGGGTGTTACATCCTTAGAGTTACACATAGTTATGAACCACCATGTGGATGCTGGGAATTAAACCAGGATCCTCTGCATCAGCAGCAAATTTTTTAACCACTGAGAAATCTCCACAGTCCTTAAATATTGTTAGTTTTAAACCTTCATCTTTATTTGTTGCTATTTTGTTAAATATTTCCTTTTGAGACAGAGTCTCCAATGTGAAGTCCAGGCTGTCTCAAACTCAAGATCCTCCTCCATCAGTTGAATGCTGAGACTACAAGTGTGAGCCCCCATGTCTGGTGTTGACATTCATTTTAATGAATCCTTACTAGTGTTTGAAGCAAATGTTAGCACATTCTTTTATAATTCTTCTCTCTGTTTAGTTTCTCAAATATCTCAATTTCCAGTCTTTCTCTACTCTGACTAGACACTCACCTTCAGTTCCTAAACATCTAAATGTCAAAATATTCAGAACTTATGCTTCACCTCTTTGTCTGTGTGCCTAATTATTACAGCAGGTAGCTTCATCCTGCCATGATACTTCTGGTCATCGCCTTGCAGCTGGCCTAGATTTTACCTGTAGCTCCTGTAGTCTCCAGACACAGGGTCTCCACCATTTTCAGTAATTGACATGCAAGACTTGATGTGCATAAAACCAAAACTAATTTCTTCACCTAAGTAGTTCAGGTGAATTCATATTAAATAACATGGTCAGAGCAACCCTCCCTGAAGAGTGCCACTGGGGAACATGAGGGAGGGTTTACCTGGCCACATTATTTAATATGAACTCTCACACTCGTCCTCACCTCAGTTATGTCTTGTTGCTCAACCTAAAACTTCAGTGTGTGTGTGTGTGTGTGTGTGTGCGCGTGTGCGTGTAGTGTGTGTGTGTGTGTGTGTGTGTGTGTGTGTGTGTGTGTTGGGCTCCTTTGCACTGTTTCACATCCAAATGTAGTGCTGAAGTCTATGAATACCATTCTTAAATCATACCCCTTTCTAACACCTCTATAATGGATACTATGGCCCAAACCTTCATCATCTCTTGAGATGGCAAGAAGCTTCTTAATGGCTTCCCATTGCTTGTTATTCACATAGCTACTCAGAGCACTCTTAGTAAAATATGAACCAGATGCTGACTTTTCCTATACAAAATGATCCAAAGGCTTTCCATCATACCCAGAATAAAATAAACTCTCTTCTGTGGCAAACGAGGCTCAGTGACCCCTCCCAGGCTCTGCAACCTCATGTTTCTTTCTACTCTGTTCCCACTATCCTCACCTGATGCTCCTCAGCTGGCACTCTTCAGGGAGGATTCATCTGGCCATATTATTTCAAATATTAAAATAGCACTGTACTGTATCCAATCAACCAATCAATATATACACACATATACATATATATGTATCTCCTAATCCAATTTATTTGCTTTGAGGTGGCATTAATTATTAACAGGCACACACACACACACACACACACACACACACACACACACACTACTGATTTGTTAACTATCATCCTTATTGGAATATAAATATCAAAGTGTGTTGGGGCTCTTGTGACTCAGTCTTATTTATTGTTTTACATTTAAAACCTTGAATATAGTGGTCATTTGAAAATATCTGCTTAGTTGATCAATTACAACATATGCCATTGAAAATTTAAGAGCATGGAGAAAATTCATGCAATAAGGCTAGTAATCAAAGTCACCATTACTCAAAGAAAGACAGCAGGGAATCTTCTAAGTACTTTCTAGGTATGGTCTCCTGATCTTTAGATGTCATTAGTCTTAGAACTAAGGGTGTTATTGAACAAATGAAGAAAGTGGAGATTACTAAGTCCATGCGCAGACAGGAACAGCATGTCTTTCATGAGGCACATGACACACATTGTGGGAAACTTCATACTAAATCACTTGGAGACAATCTATCCGCCTCTGGGTTGGGTGTTCCTGCCTCACATGACAGCCCTTTCACTGTGACCTACTGAAAGTCAGCTCTGGACACAGCTAAACACAACAAACAAAAAAGGCAAAGTTCTCTCAGGCTGGAGTAGGTTGACGATCTGGGATAGTAACCCAGATTTGTCTGGTTCTAAGTCCCCAGGATTCCAGACCTCAGCTATGTAAATGTTTATTCTTATTTATGGTAGAGAAAGGTTGTATTTCCCTCAATATGCTGGAGGAGATACCCTAAGAGACAGTCTTGACTAAAACAAATCTTGAGACATAATAAAAAAGCTTCAGTGAACTAACACAAAATCCAGGCATTTACCACACACATACAGGAGAAATCAGGAGGTAGTAAATGTCTTAGGAGGCTTTACCGCAACCTGGGGACTTGGAACTCCACCCTAGCTACTGCTTGGGATGCTGGGAATGAAAGAAAACTCCAGAGCTTTGCCAAGGCTGGGTGGGAATCTTTGCATAAAGTCAGACGGACCTCAGTGACATCATCATCTGCCAGAGGACAAGTCCTAAGAAGGAGATGTACAGTGTAACTTGCTGGGTAACCTTTAATTCTGGAAAGGAGGAAAATACCTTCACTGAGAACTCACAGTTACATTGCTATCCTGTAACAATTCATGGTTAGAATCAACACATTCAGACTGAGAAATTAATTTAAATAATTTACCAATGGAAGCACTTCCAGGTAACTGGCAGAAGTAAACACAAATCTACTCTAGAGATTGGAAATTCAATCCCAGGCCCAAGGAATTATTACAGAAAAGGCCTTTAAAAGCTTTCATATCTTAAATGTTTATTTACACAATGGAGTATTACTCAGCTGTTAAAACAATGACATCATGAAATCTACAGGCAAATGCATGGAACTAGAAAAGATCATCACAAAGATAAACATGGTATATACTCACTTCTAAGTGAATATTAGCGGTCAAGTAAAGGAGAACCATGTTACAATCTACAGACCCAGAGAAGTGAGGTAACAAGGAGGGCTCAAGGGGGTGGAGATGGTGCATAAAACCCACTGTGAAGGGGAAAAAGAATGGACATTTCCAGTGAATAGTGGTGGGAGGTGGGTATGAGGGGATGGTGGGTGAGGATGGGGGATAGGAGCAGGAGGAATCAGGTGGGGGAAGGATGGAGGGAGAGAGTGCTAGGAGAGACAACTGGGATCCGAGGGCATCTCTGGGATGAACTAGAAACTTAGAACAAGGGACACTCTCTGGAATATATGAAGGTGACCTTAGCTAAGACTTCTGGTGTGGGGGGTACAGAGTCTGAACTGGCCATTTCCTGTAACCAGGCAAGACTTCCAGTGAAGAGGTGGGACACCAACCCAGCAACAAACACTTTGATCAAAAATTTGTCCTGCCTACAGGATGTGTTGGGGTAAAGATGGCACAGAAATTATGGGAGTGGCCGACTAATGCATGGCCCCACTGTAGACCCATGCTGTGAGTAGGAACTCACCCCTGAGGGCCAGGACCAAGAGGTGGGATACTCCATGGACCTAAGATAGAATCACACATGACTGGCAAAAAAAAAAAAGTCCCTGAAGTGATTCTATTGATATTCTGCTATACGCATAGATTGGTGACTAGCCCAACTGTCATCAGAAAGGTTTCTCCCAGCAACTGATGGAATCAGATGCAGAGACCCGCAGCCAAGTATTGGGCAGAGCTCACTGAATCCTGCAGAAGAGGGGGAGGAAGGATTGTGGGAGTCAGAGGGGCCAAAGACACCACAAGAAAACTTGCAGAATCAACTAATCTGGGTTCATAGAGCCTCACAAAGACTGAACCAACATCCAGAGAGCCTACATAGGACCCACCTAGGCCCTTTGCATATATGTTACTGTTAGGGTCTATGAGTCATCCCACAAAAGACCACCATTCACGTATACAATCAACAAGAACATTTATTGCTCAAGAGTAAAAATTTCAGCATGCAGAGGTCAGCCATATGGCAAGATGGTGACCCTAAGAGAAGCTTGCAGCCTCCTTTTAAGCACAACTAGGGGAATTCCAGCTGTGGTTAAGTGTACTTTGAAGTGATTAGGTATAGACCCTTACTTGTACAGGAGTCATTTTATGACTGGCTCATGACATCTGGTCAGCAACTGTGGCTGCAGTGTCAGGGGTATGTTTGCCATGTCAGGAGTCTGTTTGACTGAAAATAGCAAGAACAGTTTCTGCTTGTGGCTGATTAGGACCCTGATTGGCCACCAGACTGGACGTACTTCCTGAGGGTCTGATTGAAGCTAGGCATGAGTCAACATAGGCTGGTGGGGTAATATGGGGCAGAGGTCTTAGCAGACTGGCACCAGGAAAACAGCAACAAGAAAAAAACTGTTAGGGTCAGTCCTGTAATAAGAGGGGGCGGCCGCTTCAGTTTCAACTGCGTTGCTTGGTCTTCCTGTGAAGCTCTTAACAGTGAGAGCAGGGGGCGTCTCTGACTCTGGTGCCTGCTTTTGGGACCTTTTCCTCCTACCAGACTGCCTCATCCAGTCTTAATTGAAGAGGAGGTGCCTGGCCTCACTGCAACTTGATAAACCATGGCTGACTGATACTCATGGGAGGCCTGGCCTTATGTGAGGAGAAACTGTGGAGGATGAGTGGATGGGGGGCAGAAGTTGGGGGAGGAACTGGGAAGAGAGGAGGGAGAGGAAACTTTGGTCGGGTTGTAAAAACAAAAAATATCTTTTTTTTCTATCTTTAGTCGCTATTATTGTATGAATGTTTTGCTTGCATGTATGTCTGTTCACCGTGGATGTCCTTGGACCCCGTGGAGGTCAGCAGAGGGGGTCAGATCCCCTGAAACAGGAGTCACAGGCAGCTGTGAGCCACAGTATGGGTGCTGGGAATCAAACCTGGGTCCTCTGCAAGAGCAGCCAGTGCTCTGAACCACTGAGCCATCTTTCCAGTTCCCAGAAAATGTTGTAAGAGAAATGAGCACCTCAGAGCCACAGGACACTCCCAGAACCACATAAAAGAAAATGTCAAAGAGCAGACCCGAAAGAGTCAGGCTTTAGTTCACTGGATGCTGTGGGTGGGCTAGACTTGGTGTATCTGAAAAGATAAAGCAGAAGGTGAAATTGTAAAAATTTGAATAGGGAACAAGCAAAACTTGACAAGTAGAACTTCTAGAAATTTAGAAGGTACTATTTGAAAATGAATTTTTCTTGTTGATTTCATCAGCAGAGTGTATAAAATTCAATAGAGAACCACTGAACTGAAGATGGGAGGTTAGCCCAGAGGTCATCGGAGGGAGAAGTGAGATGACCACCCACCACCATTCTAGCAGGTTGCCTGGAAGTGAGAATACCAGATCTCAGGCTGCTCTCGTAGTCTCCTAAGGTTGAGACCATCAGACTAATGGTTTCCAGTTGAGACTGGGCAGGTCTAAAAAGCATCATCATTAAAGCGTCGACATGTGACCAGGCTGTCCTAGTCAGACAAGGACCTATAAGCTATACATTTCTCTCTATGCATGTGGGAAGCTTCTTGTGTGTCCAGGGACTCGCTGAGAGTTAAAACACTTCTATTAAAAGGAGATATTAGCCGGGCGTTGGTGGCACACGCCTTTAATCCCAGCACTCGGGAGGCAGAGGCAGGCGGATCTCTGTGAGTTCGAGGCCAGCCTGGGCTACCAAGTGAGCTCCAGGAAAGGCGCAAAGCTACACAGAGAAACCCTGTCTCGAAAAAACCAAAAAAAAAAAAAAAAAAAGGAGATATTATTGCCCATTTTTCAAACTGGAAAATTAGGCGGTTGGGATTCCAAATAAAACTATACAGACATTGCAGAACCCTGTTTTCTCAGCATTCGACATCACTCAATTAGTATAATAGTTGACTTAAACGTGTTAGGATTCCGTTTAGTTGCATCTGTAAGGTTGAGGCTTCGTGCTGTTTCCCCCATCCATTCTGGCATGTCTGTTGTCCTAGTTCAGCTCATGTTTAAGCGGTCCAGTTGGCAAGATTGTATGGGTGCAGCTTCTAATGTTACTAGGAGACACAGTCTCATAGCAAACTCCCTGTTCTTTTGGTTCTTATACTCTTTTGGCCCCCTTTCCCACAGTTCTCTGAGCCTCAGGTGCAGGACTTGTTTTACAGATGTTTCAATTGGTCCTGGGCTCCACAACTCTGCGTTTTGATCGCTGTGGTCTTCTGTAACGATCTCTATCTGCTGAAAAGAGAAGTTTCCTTGGTGAGGGGGGAGGACCACACTTATCTGTGGTTATAAAGACAAACATTCAGAGTGTAGTTTGGGATTATGCTGGTTTAGTAAATTGGTGACTGTAAACTCTCCGCCAAGATCCATGACTTTACTAGCACTGTGTAATTGACATGATTTCCCTCTTGTTGAGGAGGTCGCAAATCCAATTAGAGAGCTGTGAGTTACCACCAAGGTATGCCTGCCACTGTTGTATCTGTAGAGTTATCATGTCCTGCTGGTCTTTGTTGTGGTTCATAGGTATCATAGCTGTGTAGGACTGCTGGCTGCTTCCCTCCTTTGGAAGCTTGCTTGGTGCCTTCTGGTACCATAAAAGCTAGTCCTCGAGGAGGGGGCATTCAGGTCAGCTCCAGATCAAAAGTCTCTGGGCCCTGTTTCTGAAGTGCATGGTATCTTTAGCAATAGGATTTACCTTCCACATCTTGTTGGGTTGGGGTAACCAAGGGCATGAGCAATAGCCTGTATATTTGGGGAGTCTCTTCAACAACCCTGACAAACAACCCAGAAGTGGGCTTTTGAGTGTTGGGGTTTTTTGTTATGTGGGCTTTGGCTCTTGGAGGATGTATTGTCAACCCAGATGAAAAAAATATATTTAAACTACATATGTATGTTTATACATAGACTTACATGTACTATAGTTTTTAAGGTAAATAGTTATGACGTTTTCAGATGACTTTTATTGTTATTTTATCCACTTCTCTCCTCCTTCTGTATTTATCTACTCACATTCCCTAATTAAAGCCACCCCCTTTCCTGTTTCCATAATCAGATCACTAGCATCCTCTTCTTCCCCTCTCTAATGCTCCCTCGACCCCATACAATGGCAGCGGTCCCTTTTTACTTTCCTAGTTTCTGCAGTTACTCCAGGATATTTACTCACATGTGAAGATTTGGAGCTAGAGCCTCTGATAAAAGAACATGTGATGTTTGTCTTTCTCAACCTGGTTCACCTTACTCAATATGATCTTTTCTAATTCTACCCATTTACCTTCAAGGTTCATTGTTTCATTTTTCTTTATAGCTGAACAATATCTCATAGCATATACACACCACATTTTCATTACGCATTCATTGCTTTTAGGATATTTAGGTTGCTTCCACTGACTAGCTACTGTGAATAGAGCAGCAATGACCATAGATGTACAAGAATCCTTGGAGTAGGATGTATGTTCCTCTGGGCATATGCCAAGAAGTGGTATACCTGGTTCATAGGGTGGATTTATCTTTAGCTTTTTGAGAATTCCCCATACTGATTTTCATAGTGACTGCACCAGTTTGCTATCCCCTCAACAGTGAATGAGTTCCCCACAGTGTCTTCTGTACTTGCTATCAGTCGTTCTGTTGATCTTTGCCATTCTAAATAGGGTAAGATGAAACCTCAAAGGGATTTTGATTTGCATTTCCCTGACTGCTAGTGATGGCGAACATCTTTAAAAGATATTTTTTTTTTCATCTTTTGAGAACTCTCTCAGGTCCCAAGCTCATTTTTTGAATGGGCTAATTTTTCATTCTTTGTTTTGTGAATTATTTATGTAACTGGATATTAATCCTTTGTCAAATGTATAGCTTGCAAAGATTCTCTCCCATTCTATGGGTTTCCTCTTGACTCAATCGATTTTTTTCTTTAGTGGCTCAGAAACTTTTTAGTTTCATGAAGTCCCGCTTATCAATTCTTGGTCTTAATTCTTGGGCAAATACAGTCCTATGCCTCTGTCATGTAGGGTACTGTCTATGCTTTCTTCTAGTGGTTTCAGTGTTTCAGGTTTAGGTCTTTGATCCAATTCGAGTTAGTTTTTGTGCAAGGTGACAGATATGAGTCTAATTTCATTCTTCCGTGTATGGACGTCCACTTTTCCCAGCACCATTTGTTGAAGGTGATTTCTTTTCTTTAGCTTATGTTTTGGGCATCTTTGTCAACTATTAAGTGGCTGAAGTCACATATACTTATGTTTGTGTCTTTGGTTTTGTTCCATTGGTCTACATGTCTGTTTTTGTGCCAGTACCATACTGTTTTTGTTACTATGATAGCTTTGTAATATATTTTAGGATCTGGAATGGTAGTCCCTAAGGCATTGTTCCTTTTGTTCATGCTTGTCTGGTCTATCTGGGGTCTTTTGTGATTCTACATGAATGTTAAGATAGCTTTTGTTTGTTTTTTTCTTTTCTATTTCTCTGAAAAATGAGGTGGGAATTTTGACTTGGAACGCATTGAATCAGTAGTTTTTGGTAAAATGATCATTTTCACAATATTAATTCTGCCAATTTCTTTATTTGTTATGGGTCTGTTTAGGTTGTTGATTTCTCCTAGGTTTAATTTTGGTGGTTTTGCAAATTCAACCATTTCTTTTAGGTTTTCCAGCTTAATGGAGTATAGTATAGTATCCCTTCTAAGATTCCAAATTTCTTAATGGAGTATAGGTTTTAAAAAACAGTCCCTTCTAAGATTCTGAATTTCTTTGGTGTCTGTTGTAATGTTTCTCTGTCCATTTCTGATTCTGTTAATTTCGCCTTCTTTCATTTGGTTAGTTGGGCCGAGGATCTGTCAATCTTGTTTATCTTATCGGAGAACCGTCTCTTAGATGCTAATTCTTTTCATTGTTTCCTTTGCTTCTCTTTTGTTGATTTCTGCTCTGATTCTTACTATTCTTGATGTTACCTGGGTTTGGATTTGGTTTGTTCTTGATTCACCATTTTTTAAAAAAAATTATTTATTTATTATGTATATTTTGTGTGCATGTGTGCCTGCATGCTAGAAGAGGGCATTATATCTCGTTATAGATTGTTGTGAACCACCATGTGGTTGCTGGAGTTCAAAGGAGAGAACCAAATGAGGTTTTGTTTGTTTGTTTGTTTGTTTTGTTTTTGGACATTTGGATGCCTTGCATTGTCACCAACCAGAGTAGGGAAAAGAGGATTAAGAATACTTTGGAGAGACAGTTAATCTCATTTTGGCATAGTATTATTAAGGGTCACCTGGGTAAAGATGGCAGGAAGCAGATGAATTTAAGGAAAGAGGTTGGAAAGGATTTACACTGGGAGGCATTAGCAAATAGGAGATGGTTGAAAAGAAGGAATGCATGCTCCAAGTGGAGAAAAAAAGGGTGAAACATGGAGTTTGTGACTGATGTAGCAAATGATGATGCTGAAAGCTAAGAGGAGGTACTCACTGCTGTGGTTAGGAATGCCTGAATTTTATACTAGCCCAACTGGACAGAATGGTGCAGGTACCTAGATAAAGTGGATTGCATTTTCTCCACCATGAGTTAAGTTGGAATTATTCAGAAGATGGAAGGTTCACCCTCAGACTTAGATCTTTAAGCATTGGCCATTCTGCAAGTAGAGTTATCTCAGTGCAAGAAATCTTCCTGGATGGGCCAGACTTTGAATGTGATTTGCAGGTGTTTTAATCATGAAGATACTTTCCTTTCCAAGTCATTACAGCCAACTTTGCAAACCTAGGAAAGATAGTACATTAAGATATTATTTTGAAAGGAAAGAAGGAACACATAACAATAAATATAAACAGAATAATAATATCATTCACAGTGTGGTAAAAAGAGAGAGCAAAGGAGAATGCCCATCTTCTCTAATACTATCTTAGAGAGGGCTACATTGATTGGACAATGCATTAATGGGGTTGGCAAGTGGCAAGTATCTTAGAATAGTAGGGAGAGACACACTCAGCAACTGTAGTGAAATAAAACCTCCTTCAAGATCACTCAGTGACATTTACCTTGATGATCATATACTAAAGACTTAACAGAGCCTTGTTAAATGTACCAGTGGCTTACTGGATCTTTTAAAAATTATTTTAGCCTGGTGTGGTGGTGCATGCTTTTAGTCACAGCATGGAGAAGGCAGAATCCAGAGGATCTCTGTGAGTTTGAGGCCAGCTTGGTCTACACAGAGAGTTCTAGAACAGCCAGAACTATATAGCGAGATCCTGTCTAAAATAAATAAACAAATAAAAATTTTCACTTTATGTGTTTATTTTTCATGCTTGTGTGTCTGTGCCATTTTCGCTCCTGGTGCCCACAGAGGAGAAGTTTACTCTCCTCATATATATTTGCTTTCAATGGCATATTTTAGAATTGTGGTCCTTACCTTTGGTGTCTGAGTTGCAGCATCATCACAAACATTCAGGATACCAAGAAGCTCTGTCAATCGGTCTGTCAGATCTTAATGATCAGACTGTAGCAAAGTCATGATTATCCTTACCTTGTTCGTAACACAAAACCCAACTGACCTAGCAGACCCATGGGCAAATGCTGCCTGCCTTGTCCTATGAAAGACTAGCCTCCATCTAGAAATCTACATTGCCTTGTACATCAAGCATCCTATATCATTATGTTATCTGTAAGGAAAAAAAAAAACAATTTTCAGGAAATTTTTAGAAAATGTCAAGTGGGAAATTTCAAAGTATTTCCTCTATGTTACTTATTTAGGATGACTTAATATTTAGAAGATATTAAGGCTTCTGGGCAGAGCTCATAATGACCTACAAGACAAATTTAGAAGAAGGATAGTCATCTATATAGATTCATATTTGTAAGTTTATTATGGCAACACATACATATGTATATCCCTTTCCTAATAAATAAGTTGATCAATATTTATTGAATGATTCTTATGCCTAATACTTTCCATCAAAATGTGAGGTAGTGGTGGATCCATGAATTTTCCAGTAAGGAAACAGACTGCATATTTAAAAAGGACTAACTGAAATGGGCTTCAAGATAGGATAATTAATAAAGACATGAGAAAGATTAATACCTAATACATAATTGATGAGTTAGTTATTTTTGAGTTTTTGGTTAGTGAGATCTCATGGATCACCAAACATTACAGACTGTTTGTGGCGGGCAGAGGAAGCCCTCAGTGTGTGAGGTCCTGAATGGATGTGTGTTGTTGACATGAACCGTGAGGTCCTGAATGGATGTGTGTTGTCAACATGAACCGGTCACATCAAGGATGATAGCTTCAGCCCCGTGGGAAATGGCAAAGTCTTCCCTATGTGAGGCTCACAGGGACAGCAAAGCCTTCTTCTTGGTTGAGGCTCAGAGAGACAGCAAAATCTTCCTCTGTTTTGTGCACAGATGGTGACGGTGTGTGCAGAAAATCTCCTCCATAGCTCTCTACACCTGGATAATTATGGTTAGCTCCTTCTGAGACAAGTTAAACCTGCCTCCTTGTTCAGATTTGTATAGTAACCCTGCTTCCTTGTTTGTCTGTGTGTAGTAATCCCACCTCCCTGCTCAACTGTGTGCAATAACTCCACACCCTGTTCAGCTCGATATAATAGATACATTGAGCTTCTTTGTCAGAGAGCCCAGTGCATCTGATCCCAGGTTTTCTGTGTGTATGTGTGTCCATGTGTCTGTCTGTTTTTCATTCCTTTGCTGCTTCTGGGCAGGGCAATCCTGTTAGTGCCACTGCTCTTGGTTACTCCCCCACTCTTGATGGAAGGACCCCATTTCTGAAGATACCACATACTTGAGCCATGGAACATGAAGAAATCATATAGATAGGTACTGACTTGATGAGCAACACAAATTGGACCTGATGTGGAGAGAGAGCAAGAGCAAGAGAGAGAGAGAGAGAGAGAGAGAGAGAGAGAGAGAGAGAGAGAAAGAGAGAGAGAGAGAGACACACACACACACACACACACACACACACAGAGAGAGAGAGAGAGAGAGAGAGAGAGAGAGAGAGAGAGAGAGAGAGAACACATAAGGTTGGTGGGTAGGGAAGTGTTTGTGGATATGGGAGGAATGAGGAAGTGAAGAATGACTGATCAAAATACAGTGTTTGAAATTCTTAAAGTTCATTGAAATGTATAGACTTTGAGTCTGGCTAATAAAACAATAACTTTTTAAAGTTATAAGTTCATTATAATAATGTTTTAATTATTAAGATAAACTACAAATACATTTTTAAAAAAGAACAGTACATCTTAGCAGGAGAAAACAAGCAATAAAATAAATATGTAATTTACAAAAATAAATAGAGTAGTCATCATTGGGTTTGTAGGAGATATAAAGGCTTTTAATGGTAAAGGTACAACGTTCTTAGAATTTACAATGTTCAGGGATTCTGCTTTACATATTAATCTTCATAATAATCCTACAAGGAGTTTTATTCCATTTCTATTGCACAAATGAGTAAACTAAGGTCCAATGCTTTCAGCAACACACATATTCAATAAGAACTAATAACAGAGTGTAGGTTTTTGCACAGACATTTGTGTTACATGTTAATCCAGAAACACAAAGTGTGTGGCTCAATTATTAAAATATGGATTTTTATGACATGGTTTGTCTCAGACTTCATTATACTTCATCTCTGTGTTTTACTAATAACAGTAGTTCATGGTATTTTCAGTCCTTTCCTGTCTCCAGGGTTATGTCTGTGGTTATATCTAATCTTCACAATGATGAAGCAAGTTTGAAGTAATTCATTCCAAATTTCCCACTAGTAGATAGCAGAGTTAGACCTTCAA
>CABHPP010094275.1:0-17575 GCA_902168425.1 Peromyscus attwateri
CCCCCCCCCCTCCCTGCTTTAATGAGTTATATGGGTATTCACTTAGTAATGGGGCTGGCTGTCAGTTTTAGGAGAGTAACCTATTATTTTGGGAGTACACTCCGTTGTTTGGGAATTTCCATGAGATCCCTTTGGTCAACAGCAAAATTGGCTGTAACCTAGTCCTGGTACTGGAAGATTTGTTTGGTGAAAAGATATTGCCAATTGGAACTCTGTCCCCTCATTGTTTGGAGACTTCTTTAGGATCTGCTTTATATATGATAGGAGGTTCCTACTGTACTAAGTTTCCATATCATACCCCTCAAATGTTCCTCAATCCTAGCTGTCTCTCCCCACATGCCCTCCTCAACCCCATTTCCCCTGCTCCTCACCACCTGAACCTCTAGCTCTTAACCCACAAAATCTATTCTATTTCTTCCTACCAAGGAGATCCCTGTGTCCCTCCTGGTCCCTTCCTCTATGCCTAACATTTCTGAGTCTAGGGATTGTAGATTGGTAATCATTATTTAATGGCTAATATCCGCATAAAAGTGAATTCATACTATATTTATCTTTCTGGGTCTGGGTTCACTCAGGATGTTTTTTTTTCTAGTTCCATCTATTTGCCTACAAATTCCATGATGACAGTATTTTGTTTCTTTGTTTGTTTGTTGTAGAGCTGAGTAATACTCCATTTTTAAAATGTACCACATTTTCTTTATCTATTTTTCTGTTGAAGGATATCTAGGTTATTTCCAGTTTCTGGCTACTATGAATAGAGCAGCAATGGATATGGTTGAGCAAGTTTCCTTGTGGTAAGATTAAGGGTCTTAGGTAATATGACCAAGAGTGGTATAGCTGGATCTTGAGGTAGACTGATTCCCACCTTTCTGAGGAACTGCCACACTGATTTCCATAGTGACTATATAATTTTTTTACTCTTACCAGCAATGGATGAATGTTCCTTTATTTAGCATCTCCACTTGCACACACTGCCACTTGTATCTTAGCCATTCTGACTGGTGTAAGATGGAATCTCAAAGTAATTTTGATTTACATTTCCCTGATGACTGAAGATATTGGCAATTTTTTTCTAAGCCATTTTAGTTTCCTTCACTAAGAATTTTCTATTTAGATATATACCCTATTTTAAATATAATATTATTTGTGGTTTTTTTGATATCTAGTTTCTTGAGTTCCTTACATATTTTGAATATTAGTCCTCTATTGGATATGGAGTTGGTAAACAATTTTTTTCCATTGTGAAGGCTGAAGGTTGTCATTGATACCAAGCTTGTGGTAATAAATAACAAATATCTGATTTGACTTAAGGCTCACTCCACAGAATAGAACCCATACACAACACTGCATGGGTGACTATGTACCAGACTGATAGCCAGAGGCCTTGGGTAAAGCTAACTACTATTGGTTTTAAAATAGAAAGGTAAAAGTAAAATAACTCTTAATGATATTCTGCCATGCTCATAGATTAATGACTTATTTGGTCATTAACAGAGAGGTTTTCTGGTGCAGCAGGTGTGAACAGATAAAGAGACCCACAGCCAGACTTTACAATCAGACAGAAAATACACACACACACACACACACACACACACACACACACACACACACGGGGTGGGGGGGAGCTTGGAACACACTGATCTAAATGGGATGTCTCCATCTAATTCCTCCCCTCAAAGCTCAGGGAACCCTATGGAAGAAAAAGCAGAAAGAATGTAGTAGGCAGAGGGGATGGAGGATACCATGAAAACAAGATCCTCTGTGTCAAATGAGAAAAGCTCATGTGAACTCACAGAGACTGAAGCAGCAAACACAGGGCCTATACAAGTCTGTACTAGGTCCTTTGTTTATATATTACGGTTTTCATTTATGATTTTTATGGGACTCCTGAGTGTGGGAAGGAGTAGGTCTCTGATTCATGTTCCTTGTCTTGGGGTATTTTTTGTTGTTGTTAGTTTGCCTTGTTCAACTTTGATGTGATGATTTCTATTTTACTTTATTATATTTTATTTTGTTATACAGTTTTGTTACTATATCTCTTAGAAACCTGTTCTTTCTAATGAGAGACAGAAAAGGAGAGGATGGGAGGAGAAGTAGAGAAGAACTGGAAGGAGTAGAAGGAGGGGGAACTGTAATCAGGATATATTGTCTAAGAAAATCTATTTTCAACAAAATGGGAAAATATCAGAAATTTTTTAAGCATGTAAAAGATTCAAAAAAGGATGGATAAAATGATAAACTTTGCTATATTTTTGGATAATAAATGTCCACTCAGTAAAAATACATGATATGAAGAATAGTGTCCTGGTTAGATTTGATGCTAACTTTACACATGTCAGAGTAATCTGAGAAGAATAGTCTAGGCCGAGAAAATGCCTCTGTAATACTATAGTGTAGGGAAGTCTGGAGAACACTTTCTTGATGAATGATTGGTGATGCCACCGTTGGGCATGTTGTATACGAATGCATGCTGAGCAAGCCAGTAAGCACTGTCCTACAACTTCTGCTCCAAGCCCTCCTGCAAGATTTCTGCCATGAGTTCTTGCCATGCCTTTCCTTCATACAAGACTGTAAACTAAAACCTTGAGTAAACCTTTTTCTCCTAGAGTTGCATTTAGTTCTGTTGTTCTGCCACAGGAACAGAAACCTTAACTAAAACAGATAGCATGCTGTTAGGATACCTAACTGCTTGAGAACCTGAAACCACCTTAAATTTTAGAACCACATAAGTTTTTATCCCATCTTTTCCTTTCCAATGTCCTTTTTCCTCTCACTTAGTTGCATGACATCTTCATTGCATCAAAAGTATTTCTCCATCCATTGACTTACTAGAGCTGGAGAGAAAATCAAATCAGACCACTTTTCACACCAGAAATCAACGAAATTCCTACCGCATAGTACAAATTCTGCTTGTCAGACAACTGTTTAAGTAAAGCAATGTCCTCACAGCCATTTTTCATCTGAATTCGCCCCCCCCCAATATCAGTCAGACACAACCAGCCACCATGCTTTGGACTAATCTATCAGCCTCTCTACTTCATCTTGAATGCACCTAGCATATTTACTTCTCACATGTATCTCAACCTTTTCTCTTCAAAAGGCAAGTATGTATGATGAAACCCATGTATATTTTATATCTAAAGTGTTGTTTGTCAAAAGAATCTAACTCCATGCCTATTCATCTAACCATCTTCCTGACAATATGTATATTTTCAATACAGGAGATGACTACTCAGGGAGAAAATTTAACAATGAATCACAGTTCAATTGCAAGGAATGTAAATTCTTTAGTTTTTAATATAAAGCATGAAATTTAGACTTCCAGTTAATCACTCATATGCGATGGAGAAAGGCCTCTGCTCAAAAGCGACATATAACTGAAATTGAAGTTGTCAGAGAAGAGTTGTGACAGCTATAAGCATCACATAGAGTTAGCAAAGAAAGTGAGAAAGATATTCCAGAATAACATAAAAGCCATTCCCTCTCCAATGAGGGTGTCTGTCCTTTCTTTAATTAATTTTAATATAAAGTAACTTTTGAAGAAATGGTCCTGTTGTTGCAGGAATAGTAGCCATGGCATCAAAAGATAAAGAAAGGAAGAGTAGAGACCAATTGATCTAGTAATACAGGAAATCAGACACTACCCAGGCCAAACAATAGGCTCAAAATGTCTGATTGATAAGAGTTTTAACAGAACTTGTGGGGAGATGGTTACAAAATATTTGAAAATTACTGCAGTAATGTCAGGTAGTGAATACTGCTAAATGAAGTAATCCATCATAAAACAGTAAGGAAATAATCATGTGACCTTTTTTCCCCCAAAGCTGAAAACTGATGAAAATAGGAAGACAACATATGTGCAAATTTGTCTCCATCTTTCTATAAGATAGGCATATCCTAACCTCCAGTAAGGAGAACTGAGCTTTAATGTCAGGCATGAGAAAGCAATCAAAAGGCATTTTAATTTGCTTTATTTTTTTAAGATGCTATATTATGTGTGTGAGTATTTTTCCTGCATGTAAAGACACATGAAGATGTCAGAATGAGAAGTCAGATGCCCTAGAACTGAAGATAACTATTTCTATGCCACTACATGGGTACTAATATTGAACCTAAATCCTCTATAAGAGCAACAACTACTCTTAACCACTGGGCCATCTCCCCAGCTCTTAAAATAGTCATCTTTTTTAATTAAAAATAATTTTTCGCATAATATATCCTAATTACTATTCCCCCTTCCTCTTCTCCTCCCAGTTGCTTCTCTCCTCCCCTCCCACCTGGATCCACCCCCTTTCTGTCTCTCATTAGAAAAGAAACATGATTTCATGGGATAATAATGAAATATAATATAATAATATTAAGCAACAACAGCAACAAAATCAGTCACTCAATCAAACAAACAAAAAACCCATACCAGAATAGAACAAAACAAAGAAATAAAAGAAAAATGCCAAAGAAAAGTCACAAGAAACAGGTGTAGTCACAGAGACCCACTGATTCAAAAAGAGTCAATTTGAAGGTTTTTTTGTTTTGTTTTGTTTTTAATAGATATTACTAAAGAGTGATGACAGGGAACACTTGGTGATAAAACTTTTTGAATCTCAGATGGTGATTTATATAAATTCTGAGTTTGCACACATTCTGAGACAATGGAAAAATTACATACTGTACTCTAAAATGGGAGATAACTAGAGTTTGAAGTGGGGACTTTTACCTGGCTAAGAATGTTATGGTAATGCATTACTGATGGAAATAGAAGGGGATTAGGATCAAGTTAAAATACAATGCAGGCACACTAAAAGCAATTCATTGCTGTGGATATCGCTCTGTATGTTGTGAATGTGTTGCTCTGATTGGTTAATAAATAAAATGCTGATTGGCCAGTAGCCAGGCAGGAAGTATAGGCGGGACAAGCAGAGAAGAGAATTCTGGGAACAGGAAGGCTGAGTCAGGAGTCGCCAGCCAGACACAGAGGAAGCAAGATGTAAAAGTACTGGAAAGCCACAAGCCATGTGGCAACTTATAGATTAATGGAAATGGGTTAATTTAAGATAGAGGAACTAGATAGCAAGAAGCCTGCCACAACCATACAGTTTACAAGTAATATAAGTCTCTGTGTGTTTACTTGGGTCTGAGTGGCTGCAGGAGCCAGGTGGACACAGGAAAACTTCAGCTACTATTTATCAAGGACTCTCCAAGAGGAATGAACCAAAGCAGCCATCAGACGCCCATGGCTCGACAGAGGAAGGTGGTGCAAGGAGACAACAAAGAATCTTCACACAATTAGACTAGGTAATAAGGAAAAGGGGAAAATCCAAGGGATGAGAAGATGAGGCTAGTTAACTTATAAATACGTGTCTGAATCATGTAGTGTTTATCTTTTCATGACAAAACCGTATGAAGGGACAATCTAATCAGTGGTGATTTCTGAAAACATGTATTCATAAAGCTGCATTCATACCAAATGATTGCTGACTGCAGTCTTTCTAATATCTTGCAAAGGAATGCTTGGTAGCAGAATTTTTCTCCCTAGCAATTTTCAAAAATGCTCAGCAAGCAGTGTCTTCTCTGTGAAAATCTGCCACTGTTACCATTCGTTGGACAGCAGAGGCAAAAAAAGAGAAAAATTGGCAGGTATGTTTTAAACTTCCAGATTTTTTCCCATTTTCCTTTTATTTTTGACATTGTAATGTAATTACATCATTTGTCTTTTCCTTTTCCTTCCTTTAAAACATTTCACATATCACTTATTATTCTCTTTCATATTTACGGCTTCTTTTTTCATTTTATATACATACACATTATAGTCAGTGTTATTTATAGTATATAATATATATTACACTATATATACATATATTTCATGCATATACAATTATATATATGTATATATATATTACAGACAATATTATATATGTGAAATACAATCTGCTCAATCTGTATAAAGTTACTTATAGGTAGGCATTCAGGGCTGAACATTTGGTATTGGATAAGCAATTACTGTATACTTCTCTGGGGAAGACTATTTTTCCCACTCTCAGTATTTCTTAGTTTCCTATAGTTCTTTGTGAGGAGTTGAGGCCTCCTGGTCCTTTCCCCATCTACTTTGACATGTCTACTGTTGTGTTTGCTCAGCTCATGCCGGGCAGTCATGTTGGTGAGACTTTATGGATGTAGCTTCTAATATTACTAAAGGACACACAATAAACTTCCTGATCCTCTGGCTTTTATAATTTTTGTACTTCCCCTTCCACAGTGGTCTCTGAGCCTTAGGGGTGGGAGTTGTTCTGCCAATGAGTCCATTGGGACTGGCCTCCACAACTGCATTTTTGACCGGTTGTGGTTTTCTGTAGTGATCTCAGTCTGATGCATATAAACGTTTCCTTGATGAAGGGTAAAGACTACACTTATCTGTAAGTGAAAGGACAAATATTTAGAATGTGGTTAGGGTTTATGCTGTCTTATTAAGTGGTGGTAGTAAGTTCTCCTCCAAGATACATCATTCTGTGAGCCCTGGGTAGTTGGGTAGATTGCCAGGACTTCTTGTTGAGCAGTTCTTAAGAACCATTAGAGAATTGTTGGTTACCAGCAAGATATGAATGCCACGATACAACCCCAGGGTTATCATGCCATGCAGGTTTTTTCTTGTTGTTCATAGGTGTCATACTTGGATTGGAGTATTGGTTGCTTGCCTCCTTTGTAAGCTTGAATGGCACATTCTCCCATGAGAGCTAGTCCTCAAGGAGGAGGCATTGAAGACAGGTCCAGCTTAGTGGCCTCTGGGTCTTGTGCTTGAAATGCACGATGACTTCAGCAAGAGAAACTTACTTTCCATATTAGAGATTTCAATGTGAGTTTTTAAATTATTGGTGCTTCAAAGCACAAACATTAAGACAAAAATTCGTAATATATATATATATAAATGAAATAATTTTTCATGTTAAATTCCATAGTTAGTCCATTTATGATTTAAAATCAAATTTTAAAATTTGCCTTTTCTAAATCATTGTGAAGATAAAATATATATCAATGTATTTCTTAAAATATGACACATATAAACTCTGAGTTTCTTTATCAGATTTATATTTCAAAAAAGATTCAAATTTTTAAATATGTATCAGTATGTTTCTGTGTTCTTCCTTTTATTGAAAATAGATTATTTTCTCACATAATATATCCTGGTAATGGTTTCCCCTCCCTCTTCTTGGTTCCTCCCCACCTCCCTTCCCCTCTGTATCCACTATTTTTTGTTTCTCACTAGTAAAGAATAGGCTTCTACAAGGTAACAATAAAGTATACAAAATAAAATATAAGATAAACCACAAACTATCACATTAAATTTGGACAAGAAAAACCTACAGAAGGAAAAGATCCCAGAAGAAAGCATAAGAAACAGAGACCCATTCTTTTTCACAACCAGGGATCCCATAAAAACAGTAAAATGGAAGCTATAATATACACACAGAGGACCTGATTGAGACCTGTGCATGCCGCTTCAATTTTTGTGAGTTTATATGACCTTTGCTCATGCATATTTAGAAGGTCATATTTTCTTTGTCTTCCATCATCTCTGGTTCTTACACTCTTTCCACTTCCTCTTACATGGTTTTCCTTGAGCTCTGAGTGAAGGGATTGATGAAGACATCCCATTTAGCACTCAGTGTTCCAAGGTCTCTTACTCTCTACATAATGTCTGCCTGTAGGTTTCTGTATTTGTTCCTGTGTGCTGTAGGAAGAAGCTTCTCTGATGATGGCTGAGCAAGGCACTGATCTATTAATATAGCAGAATGTTATTAGGAGTACTTTTATTACTATGCTTTGTTGTTTGTTTATTTGTTTGTTTTGGTTTTTCAAGACAGGGTTTCTCTGTGTAGCTTTGGAGCCTATCCTGGAACTCACAGAGATCCACCTGCCTCTGCCTCCTGAGTGCTGGGATTAAAGGCACGTGCCACCACCTCCCAGCATTTGTTTGTTTTTTTTAAGACCAGTAGTATTTGGTTTTACCCTATGTCCCTGGTCTATCTAGTCTCTGGTTCTTGGTCACCCAAACAGTAAGGGTTTTATCTTGTGGAGTGAGCCTTAAGTCAAATCAAGTATTGGTTGATTACTCCTACAGATTTTGTGCTACCATTGCCACAGCATATTTTACAGGGAGTACATCATTTTAGATTAAGTGGTGTAGTCAGAAGGTTTCTCAGGTTCTGCCCAGCCTGCAGTCCCACAGCCATATATCAAATAATTACTCCGAGGCTTATATTAATTACCAATTGCAAGGCTTCTTGCTAGCTAGCTCTTATAACTTAAATTAACCCATTTCTATTAATCTATGTTTTGCCCCATGTTCTGTGGCTTTACTGGTCTGCTGGCATGTTATTCCCTGGGCAGCAGGCTGGCGTCTCTCTGTCTCTCCTTCTTCTTCCTGTCTATCTGCTTGGATTTCCACCTGCCTCTAAGCTGCCTTGCCATAGGTCATTGCAGTTTTATTTATCAACTAGTCCCCCTGCATCTAGCCATAATTATCTATCCTTTATCCTTTTCCTAATGAGATCTACCTGTACCCTCTAGTCACTTACTCTAACTTACCCTCTGTGGTTCTAAGGATGGTAGCTTGGTCAGCATTGATTTAAGAGTTAATCCAAATATGAGCAAATATATACCATATTTATTTATTTTTCTGTGTCTGGGATTTTTTTTTTTAGTTCCAGACTTCAATTTCATGATACTATTTTAAAAATATTTTCATTTATTTATTAATGTATTTTGTGTATGAGTGCTCTTTATCTACATATACACCAGAATGTCAGAAGAGGATACCATATCCATTAAAGATGGTTGTGAGCCAACATGTACTTGCTGGGAATTGAACTCAAGAGCCAGTGGTGGCACATGCCTTTAATCCCAGCACTTGGGAGACAGAGGCAGGCAGATCTTTGAGTTCAAGGATAGTCTTGTCTACAGAGCGAGTTCCAAGAAAGCCAGAGCTACACAGAGAAACCCTGTCTCAAAAAAACAAACAAAACAAAACAAACAAAAATCAAAGGAATTAATGTCATTTTTAAATGTCTGAGTAATACTCTATTGTATAAATGTACCACTTTTCTTTATCCACTTTTTTGTTAAGGGGCATCTAAGTTGTCAGTTCTGGCCATTATGAATAGAGCAGCAATGAACATGGCTGAGCAAATGTTTTTGTGGTAGGATGTGGCATTCCTTGGGTATATGTCCAAGAGTAGTAAAGCTGGATCTTGACATAAACTGATTCCCATCTTCTTGTAGAACTGCCACACTGAGTTCCATAGTGGCTGTAGAAGTTTGTACTCCATTCAACAATGAATGAGTGTTCCCCATACTTCACATTCTCACCAGCATGAATTGTCACTTTTGATAAGGATCTTAGCCATTCTGCCAAGTGTAAGATAGAATCTCAAAGTAGTTTTGATTTGCATTTCCCTGATGGCTAAGGATACTGAACATTTCTTTAAGTGTTTTGCATGCATTTGGGTTTCTTCTATTGAGAATTCTCTGTTTAGATCTGTAACCCATTTTTAATTGAATTATTTGCTGACTTGATGTGTAGCTTTTGAGTTCATTATATATTATGGATATTAGTCTTCTATTGGGTGTAGAGTTGGTAAAACATTTTTCCCACACTGTGGGCTGCCACTTTTTCCAAGTGACAGCATCTTTAACCATGCAGAAGCTTCTCAGTTTCGTGAGGTTCTATTTATTAATTGTGGATCTTAGTGCAAGAACTCAGATTTTCTGTTCAGAAAATCTCCTGTGCCAATGAGTTCAAGGTTATTTCCCACTTTCTCTTCTATCAGGTAACTGCATTTATTTTGAGATCTTTGATGCATTTGGAGTTGAGTTTTCTTCAGGGTGATAAGTAAGGATCTATTTGGATTCTTCTACATGCAGCCATCTAGTTTGACGAGCATTTGTTGAAGATTCTGTCATTTTTCCAGGATGTGTTTCTGGCCTCTGCATCAAAAATCAGATGCCCACAGGTGTATGAATTTATGTCTTCAGTTCGATCCAATTGATCAATGTGACTGTATTTGTGCCAATACTATGTGGGTTTTTTTTTTTTGTTTGTTTTTTCTTTTTACTATAGCTCTGTAGTACAGTTTGAAATAGAATAAAAGATGATACCTCCAGCAGTTCTATTCAGGATTATTCTAGCTATACTGTGTGTGTGTATTTTCATGTGAAGCTGAATTGGCATTTCAAGAACTGTGAAGAAATATGCTGATATTTGGTGGGTAATGCATTGAATGTGTAGACTGCTTTTGTTAGAATGGCCACTTTTAGTATATTAATCCTACTGATCCATGAACATGGGGAATCTTTACATCTTTTGTTTCTTCTTCAATCTCTTCAAAGACTTTAAGGTTTTAATCATACAAGTCTTGCTTGGATAGAGTTACTCCAACATATTTTATATTATTTGAGGCTATTGTGGAAAGTGCTGCTTTCCTGATTTCTTTCTCAGACAATTTGTCATTTGTATATTAGAAGACTATTGACTTTTGTGAGTTAATTTTGTATCCAGCTACTTTACTGAAAGTGTTTATCAATGTTTGGAGTTACAGGTGGAATTTTTGGGGTTACTTATGTATCTTATCATATCATCTGCAAATAAAGATACTTTTACTTCTTCCTTTCCAATTTGTATCCCCTTGATCTCCTTCATTTGCCTACTGTTGTAAGATTTCAAGTACTATATTGAATAGGTATGGAGAGAGTAGACAAAATGTTTTGTTCCTGAGTTTAGTGAAACTGCTTTGAGTTTCTATCCGTTTAAGTTGATACTGTCCATGGTCTTCCTGTAAATTGTCTTTATTATGTTGAGGTTCCTTGTATTCCTAGTCTCTGTAGAAATTTTATGATGAAAGAGTAGTGAACTTTGTTAAAGACCTTGTCTGCATCTAATGAGATGATTATGTGTTTTTTTTCTTTCAGTTTATTTATGTGGTGGATTAAATTTACTGATTTTTATATGTTGAACCATCCCTGAATCATTTTGATGAAGCCTACTTGATCATGATGGAAGATCTTTTTTATTTGTTATTGGATTCAGTTTGCAAGCATTTTATTTGGTATATTTGCATCCATGCTCATAAGGGTAATATTTGTAATTTGCAATAAAATATATTTATAATAAAATGTATTTTTAATAAAATAGTTTGTAATTTTCTTTCTTTTTTGGGTATTTATGTGATTTGTTATCAGGGTAACTGAAGCCTTGTAAAATGAATTGGGCCATGTTCTTATGTTTCTATTTTGTGGAATTATTTGCAGAGTATTGACATTAACACTTCTTTGAAAGTTTGGTAGAATTCTACACTAAAACCATCTGGCACTGGGTTTTTTTTTTTCAACTTTTTAATGACTGATTCAATATCACTAGGGGATATAAGTATTAACTAAGAAATTAGTACTGAGTTAGAAATGTTAACATACCTTTACAAGCATGTTCCAAGTAGAGGTCACATAATCACTAGGGGATGCAAGCCATCCTAATTAGGGTGACTTCTGCATTGAGATCTCTGTGTGAGTGAGAAGCTTATCCAACTGGATTGACTAAAAAACAGTTTTTTTTTTTTAAATTTAAGACTAAAAATCACTCAGTAAACTATACCAAGGAAAATAAAATTAGTACAGTTTAATGTAAAAAACCTTCCAATACTTTATTTTTGTAGAGCAGATAGCCTTATTGTATGCTTTAGAGTGTGATTGGAACTCATATTTTTGTTTTTCTGTCTTTCCTAGAACAAGTTACGTTTATCAAGGTAGACAACTTTATCTTCTTTCTTTATTGATGTGTACCCAGCTGCGACATATATGCCATATCCACAGACATGAAAATCCATATTAGTTAAGTGACATTAGTAGCATCTAGGGCTGACTTGTGCATTTTGGGGTACAGGAGTTATTTGTGATTGTCTGTAAGGTTTTCCTCATTTAATATTAGGTCACAGTGCAGATCTTGCCACATTTGACTTCTCATGAGCCCATTTCAGCTCCTTTCCTTTGCTTGTGTTGACTGCATTAATAATTTATAATTGATATTTAAATCATGTTCCAGTCATTGACATCCTAGAGATCCCCTTCTACTGCAAGTGTAATCTTATGCTTAATCAATCCTGGAGAGGAGATAATATATAAAATCTTAGATCACATTTTGGAGATAAGACTGCAATCTCTTCTCACAAAGTGAATGCGATTTTCAGTAATGAGCAGTTCAGACCTATATCTCCCTATAACTTTTAAACTTCATGTCTGATATCAGCATTCTTGACACTGATTGGACAAGGAAAGCATAACATACCTTTTTGCTTAAACTACATGTTTGATAGTAAATAAACACATGATGATGACTAATCCAGAAGATGCAGACAATGCTGTCATAAAAGTGATGTCAACTTGGAATTGCTAATTCCTGATAAAAATTCAACAGACTACCATTTCATCAAAACCCAGATTATTTTCTTTCAAGTTGATCTTTATAATATTCTGTGACCAAATTGGATCATCATGATTATAATATGAGTATATTTACGAAGGAGAACTTTTATGTAGTCAAATAATTTTAAATGGCTTATTATTGGCTGATAGAAACATCAGAACCCCAATAATCATGACTTTGCCCTTCATCTTGTCATGTAGAGAACACCTGGGATTCTCATTCCATATCTTTCCATCAGAGAACATGGTCACAGTTTTGATTCTCAGTCAGTATGTTCTTTTCTTTCTGTATCTGTCTCCCAGGCTCCTTTGTTCTAGTTTCAACTTATCTCATAATAATTATGTAATTTGTTTAGTCTTGTCCTCTTTGAGCTGAAATCACATATCAGGAAATGAAAAGATGGTCCGTTGCTGTGGGATGTTCTGTATGGCAAATGTGTTGCTAATAAAACACTGATTGGCCAGTGGCTAGGCAAGAAGTATAGGCGGGACTAACAGAGAGAATTAAAAGAACAGGAAGGCGGAGGGAGTCACTGCCAGCCACTGCCAGGACAAGCAGCATGTAAAGATGCCGGTAAGCCACGAGCCATGTGGCAAGGTATAGATTTATAGAAATGGATTAATTTAAGATATAAGGACAGTTAGCAAGAAGCCTGCCACGGCCATACAGTTTGTAAGCAATATAAGTCTCTGTGTTTACTTGGTTGGGTCTGAGCGGCTGGGGGACTGGCAGGTGAAAGAGATTTATCCTGACTGTGGGCCAGGCAGGAAAACTCTAGCTACAGTCCGTTTTTATAATGCTATATATTAGTGCTTCTTTTGTTTTGTTCTTTGAGACAGGGCTTCTCTGTGTAGCTCTGACTTTCCTGGAACTCACTCTGTAGACCAGGCTAGCGGAGAAGTCAGAGATTCACCTGCTTCTGCCTCTTGGTACTGGGATTAAAGGCATGTACCACCACTGCCCTGCTAGTGCTCCTTTCTATCTATTCCTTTGGCTTTGTCAGGATGAGAAAGGGGATTAGAAAAAAAGGGAAGGTTTTCTCATTTCCCACTTATAGGGTGATATCAAAGCCTTATTGCTGACAATATAAAATTTTGTCTCAGTGGCCATTGACTCTTTCATAGGGCACACTAGTATTTGCCTAAAACATCTGCTAGAGCATACTTCAAGTTACTATATTTTTATCAACATATATCCTCTAGCTAGATTTTTCTTTCTACTCCACAGCTCGGCCATCTGTCTTACCCTCTACAACATGTACTGTAGATCCCCTCACCTTTAAGGAACACAACACAAATAAAATCAATTAAATTGTGCATTCTACCAACTGACACAAATATCATGCAAGAGGATATCTCCAATAGTGGAGTAGTAATATTGCTGGATCACAGCTGACCTCTTCCTAGGGCTGCTACCAGTTCTCTCTTCTTCTGTTCATATGGATCCAGACTAGATCAGAAAGTCAATTTATTAAAATATTTTCACCAGAGATTGAGAGTTGTTATCATTCCTTTCTTTTGAAATCCATGACTAATTTTATGTAGAAACAATCACCTTAGACTAGGTCATGTAGACATTTGCTATGTGGTTACTGATCTCAATACACCCTCACTATAAAGCTAAAACACCTAATATTCTCTTTATGTTGTTTAGTGAACAGTACAGAATTCAGCTTGTTAACTGTCTCTAAGAAACCTAAGATGAGAGCTTTTCAACTGAAATATCTCCTTAAAGGAAATTGAATGGCTAGGCTGTATTTCCTATGCATGTCAGAAAGTTTCAAAGATTCCTAGATAATGAGAGACATCAACATTTTGACAGATGTGTAAATAAAAGAGTAAGATTAAAAAGCAAAGCAAAAGCTGTATTGTGGGAAAGAAGCAAAGTAAGAAGTACTAAAGAAAAGAAAACCAGTAGGAGACATGCTAGAAAGGCTCTCATGCTGTAGGACACCAAACTTCATAAAAACCTGGAACTATCTTGAATTTTAGACCCTCATAACAAATTTTTATCACCTTTTCTTGTAACCCATGTCTATTCTTTCCTTTCTTCCTTTATTAGCTATTTAATTTAATTTGAAGTATCATTTTCTTCATCCATTGAATTGCTAAAGCTTTAGCATAAAACAAACCAGACCATTCTCCATGTAAGAATTCAAGAATAATCTCTACTTCATAATAAAAATTTTTGATGGTTACTGTCCAGCCCAAACTGATATCTTCTCTCAAAGTCAGAATTTATATGAATCTGCTTCTGCTTCTCACTGTGATGGTCTCTCTTTTTCAAAACAGAACACAATGCTGTGACCTAATCAACCTCTCTTAGCCCTTGAATGCATGTAAAGCACTAACTAGTTGCTTTGTTATTTGTCACTATTTACCTTCAAGAGGCAGGAGAGTGTGATGTGATCCATATATACCTTATATCTATGTTATTTGTTTCAACCTCAATTGTGCTTGACCTTTAACATTTTTATGCATGTTTCTAACACAGAGGATAGTAACATGCCATGAATGTTTGAAAATCAATGACAATTTAATTTTAAAATGATTTCATAAAATATTATTATTTTACTTTCTACATCCTGACCACAGTTTCACCTCCCTCCTGTCTTCCTACCCCTTGTCCCCCACCTCCTCTCTATCCTACTCCCATTCACTACTGCTCTGTTTCTATTCAAAAGAGGGCAGGCCTCCCATGGATATCAACCAAACATAGTATATCAAGTTGCAGTAAGATTAGGCTCCTCCTCTTGTATTAAGGCTGGACAAGGTGATAAAATATGAGGAACAGGGTCCCAAAAGTTGGTAAAAGGGCCTGAGTCAGCCCCTGCTCTCACTGTTAGGATTCCCACAAGAAGACAAAGTTACCCAACTTCAACATATATCCAGAGGGCCTAAGTCAGCCCCATGAATGCTCCTTGGTTGTCAATTCAGTCTCTGTGATCCCCCATGAGGCCAGGTAAGTTGATTCTGTGGGCTTTCTTATGGTGTGCTTGACCCCTCTGGTCCCTTCAATCTTTCTTCCCCCTTTTCTGCAGGATTCCCAGAACTCTGCCTAATGTTTGGCTGTGGGTCTCTGTTTCTATTGCCATCCATTGTTGGATGAAGCCTCACTAATGACAATTGGGCTATTATAGCAGACTATCATTAGGCACCATTACATTGATATTTTATATATTTGGTCATTTATTTTTTCCGTCATGTTTGGTTCTATCCTAGTTCTCCTGGCTATCCAACCTCTGGGTCCTGGTAATCCAGGCTATGTCATGGACGGTCTCCCTCTGCTTAAACGGGTCTCAGGCTGGACCAGTCAATAGTTGGCCTCTCCTACAACATCTGTTCCACCTTTATCCTAGCACATCTTGTTGGCAAGACAGATTGTAAGTCAAGTGTTATATGGCTGGGTTGGTGTCCCGACCCCTCTACGGAAAGTCTTGCCTGGTTACAGAACATAGCCAGTTCAGGCTACATATAGCCCATTACTAGGAGACTTAGCTATGGTTACACTTGTAAATTTCTTGGAAATTCCGTTGAACTAGGCTTCTAAATCACCCCAAATACCCCCTTTTTCTAGTTGTCTCTTCAAATACTCTCCCCCTCCAACCCCACAACCTCCTGTTCCAATCTCTACACACAGCCAATTAATCCACAAAATCTGTTCTATTTCCCCTTCCCACGGAGATTCAAGTGTCCCCCACTGAGCATTGTTTGTTACTTAGCTTCTCTGGGTCTGTGGATTGTAGCATGGTTATCCTTTACTTTATAGCTAATATCCACTTATAAGTGAGTACATACCTCATTTGTCTTTCTGGGTCTGAGTTACCTCACTCAGGATGATTTTTTGTGGTTTCATCCATTTGCCTGCAAATTTCATGAGTTACCTCACTCAGGATGATTTTTTGTGGTTTCATCCATTTGCCTGCAAATTTCATGATGTCATTGTTTTTAATGGCTGAATAATATTCCATTGTGCAAATGTACCACATTTTCTTTATCCATTCTTCAACTGAGGAACATGTAAGTTGTTTCCAGTTAATGGCTATTGATAATAAAGCTGCTATGAACATAGTTGATCAAGTTCCTTGTATGATGGAATATCCTTTGGGTATATGACCAGGAGTCGTATAGCTGGGTCTTGAGGTAGATGGATTCCCAATTTTCTGAGAAATCTCCATATTGATTTCCAAAGTTGCCATTTAAGTTTGCATGCAGACCAGTAATGGTAGAGTGTTCCCCTTGCTTTAAATCCTTGCCAGCATGAACTGTGACTTGTGTTTCTGATCTTTCTAACATTCTAACAGGTGTAAGATGGAATCTCAGAGTCATTTTGATTTGCATTTCCATGATGGCTAAGGATGCTAAACATTTCTTTAAGTGTTCTCTGCCATTTGAGATTTCTCTGTTCAAAATTCCCTGTTTCCATCTTATGGTGGTTTGAAAGAAAGTAGCCCCCATAGTGAGTGGTGCTATTAGGACGTGTGGCTTTGTTGAAATAGGTATGCCTCATTGAAGGAAGTCTGTCCCTTTAATGGTGGGCTTTGAGGTCTCTTATGCTCAAGGTATGCCCAGTGTAAAATATTCACTTCTTCTTGCCAGTGGATCAAGATATAGAACCCCCCAGCTCCTTTTCCAGCACCATGTCTGCCTACACATGATAATAATAAACTAAACCTCTGAAACTATAAGCTAGGCCCAATTAAATGTTTTTCCTTTCTAAGAATTGATGTGATCATCATGTCTTTCCAGCAATAGAAACCCTAACTAACAAGTTGGTACTAGGGACTGGGGTATGATGGGTGATATTGCTCTATATGCTATGAATATGATGCTCTGATTGGTTGATAAATAAAATGCTGATTAACCAGTAGCCAGGCAGGAAGTATAGGTGAGACAAGTAGACAAGGAGAATGCTGGAATGAGGAAGGTTGAGTAGGAGATGCTGCCAGCTGCAGCCGGAACAAGCAAGATGTAAAGATACCGGTAAGCCAAGAGCCATTTGGCAAGGTATAGATTCATAAAAATTGGTTAATTTAAAATGTAAGATCTATCTAGCAAGAAGCATGAGCCATTAGGCCATAAAATTTGTAATTAATATAAGCCTCTGTGT
>CABHPP010094276.1:0-28466 GCA_902168425.1 Peromyscus attwateri
CACACACACACACACACACACACACACACACACACACACAAATAAAGTAAGAGAAAAGAAGAAAAGAAAAGAAAAGAAAAAAGTTATGAGGGAAAACTTCCTCCCCATACTGAGGACCTTCCCTGACAATGTGGTAAAAAAATAACTTGATTTCATTAATGTAACTCATAGTCTGGATTGGAGGGTTTGCTGGTCATAACTTGAGCAATCCAAGTATTATTAGGAATGGTTAAGAGCTTTTTAAAATTTCATGAAATTGCATACCTGTATCATCTGTAGATGTTGTAGTTTCAGATTTATCTAGAGCAGAATCCAGTGCACAACAGGGTCTTGTCTTTTCTACAGCTTGTTTCATATCTGTTGGCTGTCAGGCTGATGCTGCTTTGTATGATACACACACTCAAGAACTATTCGCTGCTTGGTTGTATGGAAGAAACACTTTAAAATTTTCACTTCATTTTTAACTTTCTAATGAAAATAAACATGAGTTGTTGAGAAAACTAATGTACAAGAATAATTGTTTGACATTTGTTATTTGGGGGATTTTTGATGAAATATGAAAGCTTCACTTCCATTCCATAGCATAGCTGAGAGCATGAGGTGAAGAGGTAGATTTAAATTAAATAATGCAAAAGGGCTCTCCTCCACCCATGAAGGCCAATCGAACTGTGTATAGGCTACAATCTAGCTGAATCCACCTGCCCAGACCCTGCAGGTGGCTTGGAACTGAACCTGGTGGTGACACACATCTCTGTTCCTGCTGCTCTGTTCTAATCCTCTATCAGCTGTTAAGTATCCCGAGGATCAGTCTCTGCATCAGTGGATGTGGCTTGTTTTAAATGTCTGTGAATGACACCGGAACAAGATGTAGGAAGTGGAAGGAAATTGGACTTTGTAGACTTTGCCTCAGTAGTAATATTCAGATGACTTTATTCCATTACAGACATGAGCAAAATTAAAACTTAGAGCTTAAGAGGGATAAAATCACAAAAGCAACATCCTTATATGAATCATTTCTCAGGTGTAAGTTCCCAAGACTTGTTTATGAAATCTTGTGTGATTTGCAAGCTTTTTAAACAAATTCCTATTCCTATGAAGTATGTGGTGCTCTACAGACTGACTTTCTTGGAGGGCAATGGCAGATTGTTAGATTCTGGGAAGTTATTTTTTATTACGATTCTAACATTTTGGATTTGGTGAAATCATAGGAAAAATTATATGGCTTCCCCAGCCCTAATATGTACGAAGTTAAAAATCATGAATTTGAATCCAGTTCTGTGTAGTTTTACTGTTCTATTATATACTATGTTAGAAGTTTTAACATTTCCTAAAGCAAAAGTCAGATTTTTTTTTTCAGTCCTCTTGGCCTTTACTTTTTGTAGCAATGTATTGATTACAAATACGGTATTTGATTACTCTTTGGTTGGCTAAATCATCCAGTGAATACTCAAAACTGGATTATATGACAGACATGCTGGAAAAAGTGGAAAAGAAAGTGAGATTTGTTCTTGAGATGGCATATATTTTGCATGTGTATGTGTATATGTGTATGATATGCCCATAGGCATGTGTGTATATGTGTTTGCAAGTGTGTGTACATATGCTATTGTGGAGACCTGAAGTTGATGTCACTGTCTTCCTCAATTGCTCTTCATTTTATTTATTGAGGCAGAGTCTCTCAACAAACATGAAGATCACCAATTCTAGTTAGCCTAAGGGATTCCCTGATGCTTCCAGAGTGTAGCGCTGGGATCACAGGTAGCCACCACACCTACCTGACATCTTTGTGGGTTGTAGAGATCTGAATTCTGGTTCTCATATTTGCAGGGCTGGTGCTTTATTCACCCACTGAACCATCTCTCCATCTCTAGATTATATAATATTAAGTGAGGTGGACAGAAGGTGAAGAATTTATTGGGCTCTATGTTAAGTTTGACGGTTGGAGGAGCTAAGTTTCATCACATTATAGTGGGAAAATGAAAAGGTACTAAATAACTCATCAATTTTGCAACTAATAAGCTCAAGAGGGTATGCTCTTGGGTGTGTATGTATGGAGGCCAGATGTCTGGATATTAACCTAGGGTGTCTCAGGTGCAGTCTACCTATGCTTTCAAGTCAGGGTCTCTCTCTCTGGCCTAGAGATGGATGATTCAGCTAGGCTGGCTGATAAGAGAGACACAGGGAGTTTTGGGTTTTTTTGTTGTTGTTTTTTGTTTGTTTGCTTTGTTATATCCCTGGCCCTACCCCTAGTGGGAGTGTTCTTATTCTCATATTAGGTAGGATGAGATCTTTTTCCAGGATATTCTGCTGAAAGTGTAGATACCGATGTCAAGACACAGAAGCAGACATTGGTGAGAGCTGCATAAATTTAGAAATAGAAGGAGCTCAAAACGTGGATTTGGAGGTTATTCAGAAGCATTGGAGGCATGCAGATTTAGAAGCATGGATAGGGATGCCATCATCTAAAAATCTCAGAAACTGATGCCTCCCACCCGAGAGGAGATGGTACTGCAGTTGTACAGCTGGTGCCTGTGGTTGTAGGTTATCAAGCACAGACATGCAGAAAAGGAGCAGTGAGGTTGTTGAAAATCAAGAGTGATGAATGAAATGGTACAATCAGAGAACAAAGAAAAATCTAAGAAAATAACATTTCATAATGAAGCCAAAAGAAACTTTTTGGACGATGGTGACGGCTGTGTTAAATATGACAGAAACAAAGAGGGTTAAGAGGGACTATGGGTAATACTGAATTGTCATTGGCAATAAGTGCACTGGAAAAGACTCAAGTCTGACTGGGTGGGTTGAGGAACAAAGGACAGCAGTGTATTCCTGAGCATTTAGTTCAGTGACACAGTGCCTGCCCAGCTTGTGCGAAGCTACAGGTTCTGCCCCAGCACCGTGGAAAGACGCCAGTGAAGCAAACACAACAGACTTGATTCACTTGTCCGGCATTTATAATATCACCCAGACAGTCAGTCCATTACTGCTCACTTCGTATTGAGGCAAAACCTTAGAGTTGCCTCAGAACATCATCACATGAGTGTCAGGCTAACGATACTTTCAGGCTCTGAGACCCAGAAAAGAGGCAATTGTGCAGGTTTAGAGTAGAAATCTAGAATTCTTACCCTTCTACCTCTTGCCATCTAAATACCTCTATCATGTTTATGGTCATGTCTTAACTCAGGAGAAGGAGGGTGCAGGAGTGTTTCACTCAGGAGCAGGAGGTGCAGGAGTGTTTCACTAGGGAGGAGGGCAGGATGCAGGAGCTTGAGTTTTGAGTACAGCCTTGTGACTGATACCTGTGGCCTTGAACATTTTCCTTGCACCCTCTAAGTCTTCAGTGTCTGACCTGGAACAAATACATACTGCTTCTGCTGATTTTGTAAGTTGTTCAGATGATCAAACAGATTATTCCAGGCAATGTATTTATCATTGTGTCTCACACCATTAAGTGCTTAATACGTGGTAACTGCTATAATTATTATTTATTATTATTATAATCTGTACTTTAATTCCTTGTGAATATGAATAGGGACATATTCTCTGAGGATACTGCCTATTTTTATGAATATAATTCAGCCATAAATATAGATCACTGTAGTTTAGCACACTTACACAAAACACACATGTGCATATACACATACACATGCACAGCTCACACACCTGCACACACACATGCAAACACATACACACAGCACACATGTGCACACTCATGTGTGCCCATGCACATGCACACACAGACACACACACACACACACACACACACACACACACACACACGTGGTGTTTCACTAGTGGGAAGACAGGGTTTTTGGAATATGATAGAGGCTGATCGTTTCACTTCCTGGTTTGCTGGGCAAAGGTCTTATCTGTCTGATATACACCTTTTCCACCTATAATGGAAAAAAATAATAGTTTTACTATAAGGCCAATGTATAAACTGGATGTGGTAACATATATTTAAAGGGCTTAGCAAGAACATTTTCAAAGTTAAATATATTTATATTTATGTACCCTTAGCATTGAATAGAAAAAATGGAATCATATGACAATTTTTATTCTTAAATTCCCTCTGTCCTTCTGTCTTTTTTTTTTAAATTGGTGTTTTGTCTTGAGTAATTCTGATTCTTCTGTCTTTTTTCTCTCCCCTGTGAAGTCTCCAGGTAGGTCTAAGCATCACGATCTGTCGACAGCCAGCCTGTCAGAAGTAAAACCAAGCACAAACAGTGCAGGCGTTTGTGTCTAGTGGAAAACACAACAGCTCTGGATGAAGGAGTGTGAACTGGAATTAGTGGGACACTGCCACAGGGGTCTCATGGGGTCTGGGGGGGAGTGGAACACAACACTGCATTTCACTTTCATTCTCTTTAATCCAGGATCAAATTTCAATTTGTCTTTTGATAATCTCATCTGCCTCATGGAGCATCTGCTTTCTACATAGTGAGGCTAGGTCATCTTCCACACTCCTTCCCTCACTTGGACACTTGCTAGATTTTTACTTTTAAATAAAATAAAATGGTTAATAATTTCTCTGGTGTATTTGAGATTTTTTTCAAAGGCATTTTTTCAATCTAGTTTAATCTGTGCTTAATTTAATATATTAAATCTTAATTTAATATTTTATAATTTGAGCTAATATATTTAAGGTGTGTTACATCTTAATTTTATATATTCAATCAAAGTTTAATAAAGTTTCCCTTTAACATCTTGATTAAAAGGACTATTGCACAGTACTTATGCCTTTCAATTAAACTCCAACCACTACTGTCTCAGTGGGCTTCAGCATTCCATCAAGGGCTTGAAGCCTGAAGTCCAAAAAAAAAAAAAAAAAAAAAGTGCCAGCAGAAAATCAAGAAATTTTGTTATCAAGATCTTTCTGAATATAATGATTCCTGTGTTTGTGAGCATAATGCTAGCTGCTGTGAAAGGGAAATCCTCGAACTCCAGTGGCTTATGGCAGTGGAAATTAGTCACAGAACCAACCAAATTGTTGTTCCTGACTCAGGTGTGGTGCTAGTTCAGAAGGTGAACCAGGTACCTGGTATTCTGCCATGATTAGCCACCATCTTTCAACATCTGTAGCAAGATCATCCAGATAGGTGACAGGATATTGGAAAACACATGGGTAGGTGCTGGTGAGTGGAAGTAAAAGTGGCACCTACTGGATTTACTTACTTTCAGTTGACTGGAGTTTAGCCACATGACTTAACTTGAAAGACCCCCGAAGGCAGTCTTCCCTCAGGAGAGACCCTCGCCCAAGGATCATACCGAGACCACGAGTCAGATGCAAACAGCAAGAGGCTTTATTCAGGAACACGGGTACCCGGGGCGACACAGTCTCTCAAGAAACTCAAGTGACTGGCGCACCCACGGGCTGAAGCAGGGGGTTCTTATAGGGTTGAGCAGCTGGAGGCGTGGTTACAGAAGCGAGATGCAGGGTTACAGGGCTCTGATTGGATGATTCAAATGAGGCCAGGTTCAAACCCCAGACAGCTCGTGGTTTTTCCCCCCGAGCTCGCCACGCCTGCTGACTTGGCTTTTGTCTAGGGTACAGGGTGTTTTTCTGACCTTTTAGTTCCTCGCTCTGGGGCCAGGTGGCTAACCACAAATGTTCTGTTTACTCCATGACCGTTAACTGAACTCCTCAGTACCTCTCAGGCTTTATTCAAAAGAAAAACAGCTAAGCTAAGCTAGGCTAGGCGGGGAGGCTGGGGGTCTTTCAAACTCACTAACAAGAGACAATACAATCTCATGATCTAGCTGTGTGAAAGCCCAAAGAGGAAATGGGTTTGTTCATGTTTGTGATGTTACCATTTGCATTTCAAGTTATATAAACCACTTACTAGATATTTAACCTCCACACTTCCTAGAATCTATCATGAAACTTAAGGTTGAGGAAATGAAAAAAAAAATTCCTGACTGAAAAATGTCCACTGAGAAAGAAAGCCAACAAAGGACAAGAGAAGTGTATTATTTTTTCATGGTTTTTGGATCAAATAACTGATAAGAAGAAATTTAATGAAAGAAGTGTTAATTTGACTTAATGTTGTTAACAGTTTCTTCCAAGGTTTAAACATTCCATTCTTCAGGAAGCTCCTTAAACAAGAGGTAAATAATTCAAAATAGCTCCAGGAAGTTCCTGAAACTGACCAGACTCACTAGACCCCTCCCTGCCAGAGTAAGTAATGAACTGAAGCTGAGCAGCCAAGAAGACACATACAAGCTTAACTGCAAAGACTCTCCAGGGAGTAAAACCAGATGCCAGGAAGAAGCAGAATGAGCTGAGTTGCTAGAAGAGGTTAAGAACAAATGAGGCACCTGGAAAGGACACTGTCCAACCTGTTGAGCTGCCTGCAGGCTGTGTAATGTGCTTCAGGTTCCCAACATTTGTGAGCTGTTACCCATGCTGGGGTTAGCCCTGGAGATACAGTGTTCTTTGAGTCATTTCTGCTCCTGTAAATAACTCCTCAATGATAAGATGAAAACATAGGTTACTTTGTTTCTACTTTGAAAATGCAACTACTAATTTTAAATAATTTATGTTGGATTGGATTTTTGTATATTGTATACAAATTTTGTATATTGATACAAACTTGAGATTGGTTTTGTTAGAAAATACTGTACATATATTTCTAATCTTGTTCAAGGTATTGTAACTATACAGTTTATTTATCAAAGTAATGCAAATTGTTAGTCCCTGAAAGTTATTATTAGCAACTAATTAGGATATAAAGAAATGAAAGTTAGTAGTTAGTCATTACAATTGATCCTGTAGTCACATTAGGTATGTGTTCAAGGTCAAGCAGAGATATATTTTAGATAGACAGATCATCTTCAAACACTCCAGAGATCTACAGAACATGGCACTTAAGATGTTTTAATAACATAGATTTTTTTTTTCTTTTTTTATGACTATGAGACATGTCTTCTCCTGGCAGTACAATCTACTTCAGAGAAGATGATGGGCATTGAAGAAACTCCATATGGAGTTAACTTTCATTGTGGCAAAAGTTAGCCACTGGGCAAGAAAGTGCTCTCACATTGACTGTTGACAGTATGCTGTCCAAAATGGACAAGCAGGACACAAAACAAAGGACTGCTGATCCTTGCCAAGACAAGGCTCTATCAGATATGCTAAGCCTGTAGGCCAAAGAGAATGCTCCAGTGTTGCTGAGAAACCTCTGGTGACTGTCCAGGCAGTTAGCTGTTTCTGTCATAAATTACATTTTTGGAAGTAGCTTGTTGCACTTCCTGTTTAACTAGGTAATATTATTTCCTTCTTGGGTCTCTGAGGAAGTTGAAAATTAGATAGTTACAGTTTTCCTTGCTAACAATTTCAGAAAAAAAAAAACTCACCAGAGAAGTGTAATGTGTATAAGTTTGAAAGACATCAGAAGATAGTTTTTGGTTGGTAATACAAGTCAGGATAGAAAATGAATTAGGTACATTTTGGACTCACCAAAATAGAATAGATAGTGGAATATTTTTGCTGAATTTGTCAAAGGCAAATGGATTATACATTGTTGATATATTTATTGCCTGCATATATTGTATATAGTTTTTCTTATATTAGTTAAAACTTTATTCATTTTAGACAAAAAAAGGGAGAAATGTGGTGATATTTTATTTGTGTACACCAATAAAGCTTATCTGAGGCCCAGAGGAAAAAGCCAACCACTATAGCAAACATAGAAATCAGACAATGGTAGCACATGCCTTTAATTCTAGCATTTGGGGGCAGAGATCCATCTGGATCTCTGGGAGTTCAAGGCCACACTGGGAACACAGGATTTGTTGGCACATGCCTTTAGTACCAGCACTAACCAAGGGGTCTGGAGATCTGTACAGACAGACAGGAAGTGATGTAGCTGGGCAGAGAGAGGAAGTAAGAGGACAGAGACAGAAAGGTGTATAGGCGTGGGTATACAGGAAGACTCTCTTTGGCTGAGGATTGCTAGTGGTAAGAATGTGGCTGGCTTCTTTCTGATTCTCTGATCTCTCAGTTTTTACGCCAATATCTGGCTCTGGGATTTTTATTAATAAGGCCATTTAGTAATTAGTCTTATGCCTCACTCATCACATAGTTGGACTTTTCTGATATCTATACTTTGGTTTGTTGTGGGATCCCTATTTAGGGTATGTAGATGTGTGTTTCATCTCTCTGCAGGAGAAGTTTTTTTTTTTTTTTTTGGTTTTATGAGACAGGGTTTCTCTATGTAGCTTTGTGACTTTCCTGGATCTCGCTCTGTAGACCAGGCTGGCCTTGAACTCACAAAGATCCACCTGCCTCTGCCTCCCAAGTGCTGGGATAAAGGCGTGTGCCACCACCATCCGGAGGAGAAGTTTTATAACACAACAGTGTATACAGGGAGAGGATACAGTCCACAAAGAAGGAGAACAGATGGTGGCAGAAGCATGAGGTGGCTGGTCACAATGCATCTCTAGTCAGGAAGTAGAGAGTGGGCAGAGTCGGACAACATTAAAATACCCAAGCTACTCCCACATTCCCAGTGAGTGAGTGAGGAACTGTGACTTTGGAGAACTCCAAAAAGCAGGTGCAACACTAAGCTGTCTATCATTTCACAGACTCCAGTCCCTCCAGCACAGACAGATGCTTTGAACTAACTCCAGAAAAAGAAGGATGAACAGAAAAACATGAGAGAGATGAGAAATCTGACAGAGCTACAGTGTGTGGTTCGAAAAGAGCACTTTGAAAAAGAACAAAACAACAACAAACAACAACAACAAAACAACCAAAAAACACAAAAAACAAGCAACCAAGCAAAAACAAAACAAAATACATTTTGAGTGATTTAAAGGCCACTCATGAAACTCATATGAAGTCTCTTGCCATTATTAGCTTAGGGAAACAAACTTAAACCATGATGAGATAGCACTGCAACCCTTAAAATGGCTAGAACTCAAAAGTCAGACCCTACCAAGTGCTGGTGAGGAAGGGAACATAATGGATTGCTCACCTGGTGCGATGGATTTGCACTGGCTTGACTACTTCATACAAATATTTGGCAATTTCTTGTTGTCACATACACACTTACCATATGATCTAGCTATTTCATGCCAAGGTATTTTCCCAAGAGAAAGAAAGAGCATATGTCCACACAAAGATTTGTGCATGCATAGTCACAGAGTTTCATTTTAATAGTCAAACCTGGAAGCAACTCAGGTGTCCATCATCAGGTTCCAGCAGCTGTGATACATCATGGGATAGAATTCTCTTAGAGAGTAAAAATGACTAAATATTGATCAATGATATAACACAAAGGAATCTCAAAATAATTATGCCAAGTGAAAGAAGCCAAATTAAAAAATAGTACATGCTGTATGATTCCATTTATGCAAAGTATTAGAAAATATAAGCTAATCCAGACTGAAAGAAGATAGTATTATTTCCCCCTCTGAAGATAGGGGAGAAAATTTAGAGGGAGAGATAGCAAAGTATTCCTCAATACTTCTGGAACAGTTGCAGGTATTTTAATGTTTTAAGTGTGGTAACACTTTATATAGAGAATAATTCATACCCAATGGTATACCTTAAATATGAATATGTAAGGTTATTAAACCTAATAAAAACCTTTTTCTGTAAAAACAACATGTACTTTAAAATTAGGTATTGCCTCTATGATAGTCCTATTAAAATTATAATAAAAAATTGAACCTATATTGAAGGGCATTCTAACTGATATCTTAAGGCCACAAACACACACACACACACACACACACACACACATATGCACACATGCAAACTTTGAAAGTATATTGAAAAGTAAAAGAAACATAACAATGTGACAAATGCTTCGTGATTTTGAACCAAACATGTGAACTTCATAAGACACTCGAATAGTAGATAAGGCCTTCTCATGTCTGGAGGTTAGTAAAGAATGAGCATGATGCATTGTAGCTAGAGTTTTCCTGCCTGGCCCACAGTCAGGACAAATCTCTCTCACCTGCTAGTCCCACAGCCGCTCAGACCCAACCAAGTAAACACAGAGACTTATATTGCTTACAAACTGTATGGCCATGGCAGGCTTCTGGCTAACTGTCCTTATATCTTAAATTAATCCATTTCTATAAATTTATACCTTGCCACATGGCTCGTGGCTTACCGGCATCTTTACATGCTGCTTGTCCTGGCAGTGGCTGGCAGTGACTCCCTCTGCCTTCCTGTTCTTTTAATTCTCTCTGTTAGTCCCGCCTATATTTCCTGCCCAGTCACTGGCCAATCAGTGTTTTATTAGCAACACATTTGCCATACAGAACATCCCACAGCAATGCATCCATGTTAATTTCCTGTCTTTGAGGGCTGTGTGGTGGGCAGGTAAGTTTTGTAGTCTTGTTACGAGTGCATATCAATGTTTGTGGAAATTGTACTTTAATATGATGCAACATCTCTTTGGCAGCTTAACTATGAAAGCAACTTTGTCTTCAAATAGTTTTCAGTATCTTTCTAGAAGATTATATTTGTCTAAAGAGTAAAATATTTAAAAGTAAAAGCAAAGTCTCTACTAGAAAAAAAAACAAAGTGAAAAATGAGTAAGAGATGTGAAGAGATATTTTGCTATCAATTGATACAGGAATGGCAAGGAAGCCTCTTGAGATGTTTACCATAATTAGTCACACGGAAATGTCAATCAAAACCACATGGAAATATCCCTTCACATGTTTAACCTTGAGAAGATGAATGGTATTAGCTGCTGGGCTAGAAAATATAGGAACGGATTTCTTTGTGTTTTTGAAAAAAGGCTATGGGATGATATTTTGGAAAATAATTCTGCATTTTTTAAAGAGTGTAAATATATCTGACTTAGTGATTTCACTTTGAATCTTTCCCCATAAAAAATGAAAATTATCTTTATGCAGAGATATATATAAACATATACAGCAGATCTATTTGTAATGTAAAGAACAAAAAGTATGTTTGTAACAGGCGAATGGATAGCAAATTAAGACATATCCAACAGAAGACTATTCAAGAGTGGAAAGCAATCAACTCTTGAAGCACACTGCAATGTAGATGAGTCTTAAAATAGTTATTCTGAGTGAAAGGAATACGGCACACCAGGAAATATGCTCTTTGAATCTTTTCATATAAAATAGTAGAAAATAAATTTCTATAGTGACAGAAAACCTAGCATTTACTACAAAAAGATTATTAAAGGGAGGAGCTAGAGAGAGGGATTCCAGTTGAGACCTTTCCTACAGCCTTTGCAGGCTACAGTATGGAGATTCTTCAGTCAGCTAAAAACTGAACTACCATAACTGGTGTTGGTCCTATGAATAGAAATAGGTATATGTAAGGGAATTGAAGTTAGTATGTTGAAGAGACATCTATTCCCACATTTACTGCAATATAGTTAGTAGTGGTGAAGTTTTCTAATTGACAGAGATCATCCAGGCATAAAAATGAGTGCAATCCTCTCGCTTTTGGAGCTGGAGGAGATCATGCTCACTGAGATAAGTTAGGCACAGAAAAACAAACACTACAAGTTTTCACTCATGTGTTGGACTTAAAACATTGATCTCACACAAGAAAACGGGATACTAGCAGCGAGAGGCTAAGGGGGTAGGTGGAAAGATATATGAAGGCGTAATGAGCAACGATCAGAGACAAGAGATGAAATTGGCTAAAGTATGGTGTGACAGAGGACCCATAACTATAATCATTTTTCATGCATTTCCAAATAACTACAAAAGAAGAAGCCCAAATGTCCCATTCATAGGAATGAAAGCAGGTTGAGATGGGCATGTGATTTATCTCATTTTTTATTATTGTTCATTGATGGATCTATTGAATTATCCTACCATAATCCAGGGGTATAAACAAATGTAAAGTATCAACTTTGCTTCAAGAAAGTGAGTCAGCTCTACAACACTCTTGAGGGTGATGTGTATGTCTATTCTCTCACTGTTGATGCTGTCAGTGATGTTTTATAAGTCAGTCACCTGGATTAGCAAACTTTATATGTACATTATTACACAAAAACTACTCTTAAAATTTTTCTCAACAAAGACAGATGAAAAAAGTCTTTACATAGTTCTTTGTGATCTTAAGGGGCAAAGAACACATGCTTATATCCTGAAGAGTATATGATGCCTGCTTAGCAGAGGCTGTAGTTAAGAGGATGGTTAACATCTGTGTGTGAAATTCAAGGAACTAAGACCATGTTTGGGAAGGAGCCAAAGGAATTCCCTCCATCCCTGAGCCAAAGGCATGATTCAGAGGTTTTCTTGAACCTGCTTCACTTTCCACATTAATAATTATTAATGGCTTTTGATTTACTACTGTGGAAATATTTTCCAGAGAAGTGGAAGTCCAAAGATGCCAGACAAAGTCAGTTGTCACAAAGGAAATTTTGGATACTGTTTCTACCAGTGTTGGGATACATGCCAAAGGAGTCCTCTGACCAGATATGATGGTGCTTGTGCCAGTGAGATTAGGATACAAGCACCACTTCCATTGTATAAGCAGTAAAAGTCCAAAGCAAGCATTGTTCATTGCTTTCCTTCTCTGACTCAAAAGCCTTTTGATTCACTCTTTACAGGAGGACGCATTCCTCAGGCTGAGTTATTAGAAAGCAACAGTATGTCTGACACTCAGTGTAGCAACTCACAGAAAGCCTCAGGGACATGGACTGCTGTGGGTTATCTGAATAGTTCTTGCTCTCTTCTTTAGGAAATAAAGACTTCCATGCCCCAAGACTGGACTTAAGTTCTCTGTTCCCAGTACTCATACCTTAAGGTTACACGAGTACCTCTGTCGGATAAGAGTGAGTGCATGTTGTGTAGCAGTTTTCTCTGAAATTGAAACCGTCCATCCTTCCGGGAAGCTCCTTTAGGCAACTGCTAAGCATCTCACAACAGGTTCAGGAAGTCCCTGAAGCTGAGCAGATTCACTAGGTCCTTCCCTTCCAGAATAAGCAAATAAGACAGTTGATATTCATTCTCAGACAAGCAAAATGGCAAAGGAAATTATGAGACCAGACTAGCTGCCTGGAAGAAGCAGAAACCTGCAGAGCTGCCTGAAGGAGGTTTAGACCAACTGAAGCATCTGGAAAGGACACTCTCCAGCCTGTTGAGTTACCTGCAGGCTGTGCAGTATGCTCCAGGTTCCCAGCATTTGTGAGCTGTTGCCCATGATGGGGTGGACTTTGATGATGCAGGAGTCATTTCTACTCCTGTAACCCCTCACCCATATTCCTGTAACACCAACAAAACCACAGCTGGACTTTGTGGGCATCCGTACTTGGTTTGCTATTGAGTTCCCTATCTGGAGTGAGTAGACTTGTATGTTGTATCTCTCCAGGAAAAATCTTGTCATACAACAATGCATCATTTCAGGGCAAGGACTTTACAATTGGGAAAGTGCATTTTTTCCTTATGGGAAATAGTGGTTTCACACTCAATCTGAGTCCCTATTGAAAATAATGAACAAGACATTCCTTGTCTGCTCTCAATGGCCATATAATATGAGACAGAATGGCTTTCTTGCTCAAATCTCTACACTTTTCGAGCTGGTGTGGACACAGCACAATCCTAGCCTATCCTAGTTCATTTTTTCCCCTCTCCAAAGAATGTGTACTTGATAGTTACCAGTAATAATGTTCTTCCTTTAAGGTCATTTGTTGCCAAACACAGACTTAATTAGAAATAATGGCTGATAGAAGCATATTGACCCAGAGCACTCCATCAGTATCTAGAATGTTCTAATGGATTAATTACTATAAGAAATAGGAAACTACTTATTCAGTACAGGATAAAGTTGACAATTATCCAATTTCCAAGTTTGTATTAAATTTTACTTCTTCAGCTGCAGATTGTCTTTCCCTCCAGACCTAAGATTTGTCTGAGGAATATGTAGGACAACGGAATGCTGAGAGTTAAACATGCAAAATTTACACTGGGTACATGGCCCAGCATGTAAAAAATTAGCTGAGGAAGTATTTCAACTCAAAGTAGTGGTTCCTAGAGTAGGTGGAATGAAAGCCTGAATATCAAGACTCAGTGCTAAGAATAGCATAGTCATTTCATGACTGGAAGATGATATGATACAGCTAAAAAATGTTGATACCTTAAAAACTTATTTTAACCATTTGACTATTTAAATGTTATCATAAATTCTAGATACAAAACATCTATGGTGGCTTGAATGGGAATAGTCACTATAGACTTCTATTTATAAATACTTAGAACCTACATTGTTGGAACCGTTTGGAAAGGATTAGGAGGTATGGTCTAATTGAAGGAGGTATATCACTGGGAATGGGCTTTGAAGTTTCAAAAACACTTACACCGTTCCCAGTGGGCTCCCTTTCTTGAGGATCAAGAAGTATGATCTTAGCTGTTCCTGCTACCATGCCTTTGTTCTGTCACCATGGACTCTAAACCTCTGCAGAAGCCCAATTAAACTCTTTCCTTCATGAGGTGCCTTGGTCACAGTGATTTGTCACAGTGATAGAAAAGTAGCTAACATCATCCACACAGTAAACCTGAGCTTTGTGTTTTTCTTGTTGTCTATTGAGGCATGATGTTACAAACACTACTTCTGATAATTTGATAGAATCAAGCTTTGTCAGAGAGAGTATCAGCTGGGAACATGGCAGTCTTCTTCCTATTTAAGAGTCTTTTTAGTCTAAACAGCAACCTCATCATTGTTGTGAGCATATGTCTCTAGAAAGTGCTGCAAATAACAATGATAACATTTTTGAAGAAAAGAAACATAAATGTCATCCAATGCCTCCTACAAATTGGGAAACAGCTTCCCTTATCCACCAAGCCTGGGGAACTTTCTGTTTTTCATAAGCAGTTCTATGAGTTGGCATCTGTATGACCTCTTTTAAAATGGTTGGCCAATGTTCTCAGACAAAAATTAAATTAAATGGCACACATGTATCACTACACTTTGATAGCATTTTAGTGCTTAAGTTATTGACTGTATCAAATCCATTAAGTATCATACATCAGAAAGATTAATGCCTGACAACCAAAAGTATATTCCAGAAATTAGTTGAGGCACGTATGATAAGGACAGGAAGCTAAGCAGAAGACAATGCAACCTTCTGACCATCTTAATGCTCCCCAGCTGCCGGCATCCAACAGCTTGGTGGAAAAATTTCAGACAGTGTTTAGCTTTCCTGATTGATGGGATGTTCAAATTAATGAAGTTGGTTTTCTCATCAGTTATAATTTAAGTTGCTAAAACGACTACTTCCAAAGGTGACAAACATACAAAGTTTCTGCCTGTGGTCTAAAATTACCAAATCACAGATGTACTCTTGAATATTTAGCAACTTCTGGGAAATAATGTACACCTACCATAAATACTATCACCCATCTGGACAACAGGATTGGTACCTTAAAGTTCAGTGGCTATGTGTGTTCACCAGAACAAGGAGAATCCCGAACATTCCTAATGAGGGACAGAATTCTTCGGTAAAATTAGGTGCATTAGCAGGTGAGGTTAATAAAGTACACTCACTACACAGAACAGAGCTGAGATGCCTCCTCTGGTTCCGTTGCTGAATCCTGCCATTCTGCTCAGGGAAGACGGGGACCACGGCAAGCTGCTTCATGCCACCTGACCTGGTCCTCGCACCCACGAGAGCGAGCGCACACCCCCTCCTCAATTTTAACTGGTCACATACTCAGAGAAGACCATGCCCATTAGGCCAGACACTCCAAAGGTCATTGGCTGAACAGAACAAATTCCCACAACACTTTCCATTTTTTTGTCTAAATAAAAAAGTTCTAATCCTAACATAAAGCTATATACAAAAAGAAAAATTTCAAGTATAGTCTAGAAGAAAGGAAAGGTAATAGCATAAATAGAAATGAAACTACAACCAACAAGAAGAACATCAAGCAAGAAACACATATTAAATGTCCAGGCCAAAGGTAATTGGCAAGTTTCAGAGAATACTCCAAAAGCTATCCTATCCTGAAGAATCTGAATCTTAGACCTGATACACTGTTAGCTAAGATTTGGGATGATTGTAACTGTAACTATCTAGTCTTCAACCCCTTCAAGGACCTGAGAAGGAAAATAATATTACCTCAGTAAGCAGGAAGTGCAAGCAAGTGACTTCCAAAACAAGCAGGAAATGACAGAAACAGCTGGCTGCCTGCGCAGTCACCCAATGTTTCTCTGCAATGTTGGGGCATCCAGTTTTGGCTACAGGCCGAGAATATCTGACAAACCATTCTCAGAAGCAGAAAAATTTGAAAGACTGTCCTATCTTGTCTTGGCAAGTTTCCAGAAAGGACCACGCCCATCAGGCCAGACACCCCAAGGGTTATTGGCTGAATGAAACAAATTCCCACAACGCATTCCTCTGCAAAGGATGTCAGGAAGGAGCTCTTACTTGTAGAAACATGGTGAAAAGTGACCTAGAGAAAAAGATAAAAGGAGACAAGGAAGTAAGGGGACCACAAACTATGAATCCATTAAAAGGCCAAGGAGAAACGCAAAGGCCTGAACTTAAAGCATAGATGTTACCACTTCTGGTCAGGAAAGGCACCATCAGAGAGGGCTCTCGGCAGCAATCTGTCTTGATGTCCAGCATCCCCCTTTCACTGTCTCCTCTACTATCCTTGCCAGCCAGCTTCACATTCGGAACTCACAATGTGTTCTACAACCAGCAACTGATCTAGTCTTCCAAAAGTATGTATGGGTTATATTATTTCTGTGTAGATAATCTTCTAAGGGAAGGACTCCCTGCTAATAATAAAGTATAATGTATCTTATAATAGACTGAAAGACTGTAATTGAGTCGACCTGTGGATAATTATCCTTCCTCATTTCTGATCTGTTTTTCCTTTGTTCATGATGTCTGCATCACAGTGACTTCCTTTCCAATCTTGCAAAACATCAAAGTAGCTCATTTCATGGGCATTTGTGCCTAATGTTAACTCTTGGTGGCTGAGCTTCTCTGAAAATATTCCCTTACTACTTCTTCATCTTCTCCTGAATAATCTCTCAGACCAAACCTCAAGCTTCAGAGGAGCCTCACTCAAATTATTTTCCTCCCAGCCATTCTCTATCTTCCAACTTTCTGTGTCATAATTAATATGTTTAATTCCTATTTCTTTTTCCAGTTTTAACTCACTATTTCCAGCTTTAAAACCAAACCTGTGTAGTAGAGAGATCTCAACTCTCTTCCACTATTACCCAATTCATAGGAAAGTGTCTCTCACACTGCAGATCTACAGTACACATTCTCAAATTAATCAAACATCTTTTGTTCAAGTTGCGTTCAGGGAAAACTACTAAAATCTAGATCAGCATAAAATGAAGTTGGAAAATTAATGAAACAGCAAACCAAGGAAATAGAACATTTCATGAGGGAAAAATAATTGTCTTTCTTGTTTCAGCTTGGTTACATGTGAAGTTTCCTGTTTTATATTTTCCTCATTTGAGAATAAAATATTAAGTACATATAACATAAAGCAAATTGGCAGTTTTTATATTAAAAAAAAAAAAACTCCTGCTTGGTATCCAGTAACAAGCAAATGAAAAATGGATGTTCTTATCCCAAGCGCAATCCTAACTCACTCACTTTAACTCAAGTTTGTAAAACAACTCAAATTGTGTTTTTCTGAGGAGAAATTGCCACCCTAATCAGATATGCCACTTACTCATTTAAACACATGCTATGGTCTGTGGTGGGAGCAGAGTTCTCAACATTTGGATATCGGTGAGACCACAGTGGGAGTCTCATTTCATTTCACTCAAACCAAAACCACTCTTGGCTATAGGCACAGCCACTGAATGTTAGCCAAATATGTATGAAAGACATTTCCTTTTTCATGTAGCAGGGACCATGCCAAGAAAGGAAGATAAGTCAGTAGTGATTCAGACATCCAAATCAGTTGTTATCATGTTCTAAGACAAAATTCAGAGTTCATTTTGAGTTTGGAAAGACAAACAGACATTATTTTACACAGTAGATATAGAAGTGTTTTAAAAATGAATACTTACATAAATAAAGCCATATTAAAAATAATATTAAAGAGAGCTGAGCATCATGGGACATGCTTGTAATCCTAAGGATCTGGAGTATGAAACAGGAGGAGCATGCCTTTGGGACCAGCCTGGGCTGCACAGTGACATAATTTCACTGAAACTGTGGAGAGGACGTCATAAAACAGGTATTTCTTTGTGAGAATCTTTCAGGGAACCTCCCCTCAAAGAACAGAAATTTTGTAACATAAATGTGGCTGTTTGCTTAATAATGAGTCAGTTTTGTTGAAAAACAAGGGGAGGTGATCATATGAAATCAGTCCTTCCAGATGATCAAAAGAGAGAGGAGAGCCTGGAACATGATTTTGACAAGGATTGATTACTTAGTAGAAATACAATTCAACACTGGTGGAACTTACTTTTCTCTTCACTGAAGTTTCTTTCTACTTAGCCTGTAGCTGAGGGCTCCCCAGTGTCGTTTTCTTCCGGGTCTCCTTTCTCCACCTCTCTCCCCAGGAGTAAAGAGTCTTAGATCTAAATTATTTTGCCTGTTTAGCAGCCACAGGTCCCCTGCTAGCCTTGATCTCACTGAATTGGTTTCTGGGGACTCTGGGAGCTCTTTCCTCTACTATGGCGAGTGTGGTCCATTTTCAATCCTTGAGAATCATATACTAATGTCAAGAGGCTGAATTCTCTTTGAGTGTTCCAGGGAGCTACAGATGAGAGGAGATGTATCAAAGGAGCCTGAGTCATTGGACTGCATAGGTTATCTCTGTTCTGTCATGTTTCAGGGAGGAACTAAATGTTCAAGTCTTAATGAAGATTCATTTGTCCAGATGGAGAGTTGGAGCAGTAATCTATAGTAGTGTTTTATTATGTTATATAAATACAACATTCAGGCTTAAAATATGGGAACCTGCATTTGAATTCTTGCCATGACCTTGGAGATGGTGGAGCAAAGTTTATGAGAGTGTAATAGCAGTCCAACCTAGTCATTAGATACTGGACTTCAAACATGGAACACTGGACATCACGGAGCTGTAATTTGTATCCCTTGTCCCCCAGATGGATGTCTGTACCCAGACAATGTAATGGAGACAGCCCTGGGAGTCTGCTCCTTCCCCCTTCTGGGGGGTGCATACCACTAGGTGCTGAGGAAGATATGCATGCAACACAAAGCAAAGGGATGTCTGTGACACGCCTTTAATCCCAGCACTGGGAGGCAGAGGCAGGAGCATCTCTGTGTGATTGAGACCAGCTTGGTCTACATAGGCAGCCAGGGCTCGATAGTGAAATCCTGCCAAAAAGGGGGGGATAAAAGGAAGAATTACCACTACTACTCCAGCCCATTAAAATTGGATTTGGCCAGGTGACTTCTTCTCATCCATGATATGTGAACTGAAGTGACATAAATACTTTCTGCTGTGAACCTTGAGATTCATTATGTGCCACTACCATAATTTTCCCTTCTAATATGTGATTGCCTAGGTCTTGGATAGATTCCAGGATATCTGGAATAAAGACTGACATTGAGCAAAAGGGTTCCTGACCGTCAGTGAATACTCAGCCAGAGCAGAGAAATAATTCTTTGCTCTTATAATCCACTGTGAGTTTGGATGTTACTTGTGACCATAGCACAATTTAGCTAGTAAGGGAGAAAGGGTGAACACAAGACAGACACACTGTGTGGGCTTTTAAACTAGAGTTCATTAAAGGTTAAGGATGGAAGATGATGTGTGTATGTGGACCAGAAGCCCTCAACCTGATGCCAGGAGTGTCCTCAAGCTCCAGAAATGAAGAAAGGGGAAAGTAAGGGCATGAGAACCTTAACCAAGTCAGAACTCAAAACTGAACTCACGTCACGAAGCTGGCTTATGTCCCTTCCATGGAGTTGACTAGAAGTTTCATGTGAGAAAACAAAATAGCAATAGAGAGAGAACATAATAATCATCCTCCATATATGAATGTTGGCTTAGTCACATCTTCTTTCACAATAAAATACAGTGACAGCATTGGAACTGCAGAGGTGATTTCTTTATCACTCATACCGTGTAACTGACCAAGTGTCTAAACCCTAGCTCAGACGGAGCTCTTTGTTGTGGTGAGATGAAAGCAGGAAATTCAGAACACAGTGCTAAGAATAAAGTCATTTTAGAAGAGTGGCAGAGTCGGTTTTGGGGGACTACTGACAAATATACCACAGTGTTCCTTGGGTTAGCAGAAATTGAAAATTTTCTACCTTAAATTCCAGTCAAATTCACACTAAAAAGCTATGGACAACTCTATAACAAATTTGTTGACCTAGGAAATTTTGTAGAATATAGGCTTGGAAACAAGTGATGATACTAGTAGGAACATTGTTTTTTTATCTATTTATCTATTTATTTATCTTAAATTTATGAACTTACAAAGAATTAGATCTTCAAAATATTTATTTTACTTTTATGTATGTGTATGCATGTACTCGTGGCCACAGAGGCCAGAGGATGGCATTAGATTTCCTGGAGCGGGAGTTACCAGTGGTTGTTTGTCATCGTTTGTGGTTTCTGGGAACTGAACTCAGGTTCTCCGCAAGAACAGCAAGTGCTCTTAAGCACTAATCCATGTTTCTACCCCCAGTACTGGATTTAATTATGAAAATTTGTAAGCAAACTTTATTTTTGTTGTTTTTTCTCTTTCCTTCTGTTCCATCCCCACTCTTCTCATGTGTTCTTCCACGGCATTACCTGCTTGCCACTTACATCACATGCAACCCCTTTGTCCTCTCTGCCTTTCTTAACACCTCTTGTTCCCCTCTCATGGTTTACTGTCTAGTTTCATAGTCTACACCCACTCTCACAACCCCTTATTTACATAAAAAATGAAAAGTTTGGGTCAGCATATGAGGGAGAACATGCCATGCAAAGTTTGTGTTCTTGAGAACTGAATTTCTTCACTTAATATAATAAAGCACTGTGGGTATATGCCCAGGGGTGATAAAACTGAGGCATACTAATTTATACTACAATAGTGAATAAGAATCTCTATTTGTGAGATAAAATGAACTCTCAAAGTCATTTCTTTTCATTTGTTTGTTTTGTTTTGTTGTTTTTGTTTTTTTAAATGTCATTTGACTTACTTTTTTATTAATTAATTTTTTTGACTTATTTTACATCCTGACCACAGTCTCCCCTCCCTCCTCTCCTCTCCCCCTCTCCCCTTGCCTCCCTTCTGCCGCCACCATCCATCCATTCCTCCTCTGTTTCTGTTCTGGGCGGCGGTTGGGGGAACTAGGAATCCAGTTGCGAGGATTGGGGGTGGGATGGAGGGGAAGTAATGAAAGAGATGTCTGATGTGGGAGGTGCATTTTGGGGTCAGGGAGAAACCTGGTGCCAGGGAAACTCCCAGGAATCCAAAAGGATGACACCAGCTAGGACTCCTAGAAATAGTGGAAGGGTGTCTGAACTGGTCATCTCCTGTAATCAAATTGGTGACCATCCTAATTGTCATCATAAAGCCTTCATCCAGTAACTGATGGAAACAAATGCAGAGATCTCAAAGCAGTTTTAGTTCACACTTATATATACTTGTTGGCTTTCTGTGTTTCTTCCATTGAGAACTCTGCCCATTTCGTTACCGACTGACTGACCGGCAGCCAACCCTTGCTCAGATCACTTCCTGGTCTGCTCGCGTCTTCTCTCTCCATAGCATCAGTTTCTGCATTTTCAAAAGTCTTCCCTTCAACTCCACCTAGATGTCCAGAGAGCCCTGAGAATCCACTTGGCCAGTCTTAATCCTGTGCCTGGTTCCTGCTTCTAATTGTCTAAGCTCATGAATTACGAACAGTATTTTCTTGATGAACTACAGGCACTACAGGTGTCTTATCTCTAAATCTTTATTCAATATTGGCTCTCAACATTTAGGTCCTTGTGTATAGATTCCATTTCTGCTTTTCAATGCCACTGAAAAGCTTCATTATTCATCCTGTGGCCTTTGGAGCACATCTCAGCAGTTATTACTTCCTGCCACTCTCCTTACCTCAGAAGACTGTATTTGGTATTCCTGGGCTAATTTCTAAGTATAAATCCGACTCAACCTTTCCTTAAGAACAATCAGATCCCCAAGATCTTGGGATTAAATTTGAATACTTAATTTCAGAATTTGAATTCAAGGATGACAACAGTGTTTCCTTACCAAGTGAAAACTGTCTGGTCATGCTCCCTGACCACCCCTGCCCCCCATAACAAGGGCACTGAGTTCCCTTCTGCAGGGTAACTCACACTTGTCCTTCTTGTTGTTCTTGCTACTTTACTTCCCAATTTGGTGCAGCTTTGTCTCAAGCACTCAAAGTGACTCAAACCGTCTGCACTTTCGGGCATCCATTCTTATTTCTCTCAGTAGAAAAATTACTACCTGCATACAAGTAGAAAATATTTTTCTGTTGCTAAATCACTGCTGGTATGATCAAAATTGATACTGATATCATCTCATACAGTGAAAACAGAAATACAAAAGGATATTTAAAATTAGAATAAGCATGTAAAACTTTGCAGTAAGTACAGACGAGTGGACTGTTTGTTTTTGTTTTGAGACACGGTCAGGTCAGCCTCGAATTCACTGTGCAGCTTGGTTGGTTGTGAATTCACAGTGTGGCTACCACAGCTGAGCAAGCACTAAGACAGGACACATTTGAACTTTGCTCTGTTTTCTACTTTCAGACTCCACAAAATAGTGTTAAATCCTAGGGGGAAACAAATGTGTCACCTACCACTTTGTTCTGCATGTTGTGTTGTGTTCAGACTGTAGAGCCGGGATGCTTTAGGATGATTTACTGGGATGAGTTAAAGTACAGTAACCTAAGATTGTGGGGAATTTCTTAATTATTCTGGGCCTAATTGAACCTATAATGTCACTATTGCCAATGAAAAATATAAAGTCAGAGACTTAAACTATTGAGGAAAAAAAAAACAATATTTTTTCATTATTTTGAGAATACATATTCTGCATTCATAACAAAAAGACAATATTGATTTTGGATACAATCATATACACAGGGCTGCTAAGGATTATAGAAATCTTTTGTTCTACTTGTTTTCCTATGACTCTCATGAAAATGTGAAACTATGTTTTATTATTCTCAAATCATTTATAGAATCCTACATAAATTTTAGACTGGATCTCTGCCTAACACAGCAGACAGATCAAGGGTGTATTTCCTAGTAAACTGCAATCCAGATCTTTGTGTCGCAAGTTTTCCAGTTTATGAGAATATTAACCATAAAATAATGGTTCTCTGGTCTTTACATTTCAACACAGGGGAAAATTTGAGTGGAGGAAAAGGAAGCTTAATTAAGATGGACCTCTGATGGAATTTCAAAATATACTTAGACACCAGACATAGTTAAAGGGTGGAAAGTAACAGTCAATGAAACCATAAGGAAATAGGGTATCACTCAGGTTGCATCTTAGCTCAAAGCATCTTAGATCAAAGGCCACATATTTTTCAAATGTAACCTTTTTATTGAGTTTTTGGGAATTTCCCATCATGCACCCTAATCCCATTAATTTCCCAGTCCCTTCACATGCACCTTCACCCTTGTAGCATGCCCCTAAAATAAAATTAAAAATTAAAATATTAGTTAAAAAAAAACACAGATTTTGCTCCTCCATCGTTCCCACCACTCCATCACTTCTCCTTTCTTCTTAGTGGCATTGGAAGCTGTGGTGTGCCACACAGTATACTCGTTTTGTCCAAACAGCTCTACTTGCAAGTGGTCATTGTCATGAGCTGTTGGTTTAGCTTTAGGCCTCTGGCTTTTGGTACACCATCAATACTGGACCCTCACTGAAACTCCTCTTGGGTATCCTGTTGTTGCCCTGAGTCATGGAGATCCTGCAGCTCTGGTTCCACAGGACCAGTCCCTTTACCCTCTCCAGCAGGTCATTGATGGGGTAGATGTTGGGGTGGGCCAACTCAAAGCACTGGATATGGGCCTGGGTAGTAGCTGAAGTGGTCATTCTGGCCCTCCTCTGGGACCACACTCCTCAGGCAAAGGGCAGAGCCAGTTCTTCTGTGCCCCTGCCATTTGGAGTCAGCTCTCAATGGGCCTGGGCAATCAGAGTCAGCTCTCCCTCTGCAGCAGCCAGCAAGGAGCAGTCTTAGGTCTCCTAGGACCAGTGAAGGGTGGGTCTGGCTTAGCATGGTCTTTGGATTTCAACACACATGGTTCTCAAAATATTTAATGAATCTCTTTCTAGTATGATCCATTCCTGATTACATTACAGTTGATAAACAAGTTCATTAGTTCACTGAACTCCTAAGATGTAAGAAAGGCAAAACTGATGAAGAGTAATAGATAAGAACTATGCAGTAGTGACAACCTGTAGGAAAACAAGGGGTGGGCTACTGTGGAACAATCTTTGTCCACTGTGAATCTGCATTACTCTCATTGGTTAATAGAGAGCTGACTGGCTTACAGTTGTCTAGGATCGAGGGTATGTTTCCTAGTAAATTGCAATCGAGATCTTTGTGTCACAAGTTTTCGATTTTAGGATGCCAGACTAGGAGGATGCTGGGAAGAAGAAGGGAGGAGTCTGAGAAGTCTAAAGGAGACACCATGAGATGCAGAGCAAGCAGGTTGGGAAGTACATGCATGAGGTAAATGAGACTCATAGCAGCACATAGATTAACAGAGATGGGCTAATTTAAGGTGTAAGAGATAGTTAGTAATAAGCCTGAGCTATTGGTTGAGCATTTAAAATTCATAAGTCTCCATCTCAGTTATTTGGGAACTGGTGGGCAGGAAATAAAAACTTTACCTACAGTGGGTTGGGGTTGGTCACTGCCTTCTGGGTCCCACTCCTATGGGACAAATGAGGCTTGATCACGCAGCTCAAGGATTCATGTGTTGAAGCTTAATCTCTTTTTGATTTTCCTATGAACCTAGGGGATGGGTCATTAGGTTAATCTTCTGTGACTGCTAGTGGCTTCAGAAGGATAGATCAGAAGACAAACTAGTACTCTCCATCTCTTGTCATGTAAAACCCCGTTCCACCTTGGACAGTCTATGCAAGAAGGTCATCACAGATGTAGCTAGCAAGCCTGGGGCTAGTGCTATAAGCAAAAGTAAACATTATGTTGTAAGTATCCAGCCTCAGATGTTTCAGTACAGAAATGAAAACGCTAATGCTACACCCATACTCTTAATATAGCTCTCCATGACTATAAAAGCCCACCAAAAATTTAGGAGGCTGAAATGTTTATTCTAAATAAGAGTTCAGTAGTTTAAAGTAATTTATAACTACTAAAAAACCCCCAAGATAATTAAAATGATATACATTAAGAAGAAAAAAAATTAGGAGAGACCTATCCATGTTTCTCTACTGACAGTGCTATTCTTTCTTAACATGCTGCTAGATTTGTTATGACAAAGAAAGAAGAACACGGTACCTTAGTAGGTAAATAGAAGACAAATACCAAATACCATACACAGTACCTATTCTTTGCAATGCGTGGTCTACTGAAAGTCACTTTGTGTTTCATAGTAAAACAATAAAATAGGGGGGGGGGGGAGAAAGAGAGATGAGAGAAAGAGAGAGAGAAAGCTTGTGAGCACTGACAGATGCTGACTCAGTAGTTTTGTTTCTGAAGGGTAGAATATTTACTTTTTAATTAGACTGTAAATTCTTCTAGGGAAAGATCCACTCTTTGATTTATTTAAATACCAAGTAGTAGAGAGTTTGGCACTTAGTAATCCCCTAAGAAAGACCGAGCCCAACCAGGTCAACTAACAAAGATTTGCTAATTGCTACCAGTAATTCTGATTTATAAACAGTCTGCTTTTCAGGTTAGAGGGGGAAAATAATGGATATTTACAAAGTGGAAAAATCATAGTATGTATTAAAAAACTAAAAAAGTTTCCTTTTTTTGAAAAAATGTAAATGAATTGAGAAATTGTAATTGTAAATTTCAAATGGTAACAGGTGATTATTCATAAGTATATATGCATATTTAAAAAAGCTACTCATGTGAAAAAGCACCAATTGACTGGCAAAGACACTAGGACACAGCAGAGCGTGAGAGCAGCAGTGTTTTCCTAGACAACACAACTTTCATCAATGCGTGGTCTAAATACATAAATCACTCCTTTAGATCATTTTCAAGAAGAACTGGTAGATGTTAACATAGGCATGTATACATGTATTATCTTAGTATAAGCTCCTGAATGTTAGTAGTTGTTATTTTTTATGTTTCTCATTCTGTTATGAGAATATAATATTGACTAACTTCCATACTGGAAACAAAATATTCTGTGATAGAAAGTATCAATTGGTATCAAAACCTTAGTACATTAAAGTTAAGAACATGGGCTGGGTGTGGTGTCTTTAATCCTAGCACTCAGAAGCAGGGATAAGCAGATCTCTGAGTTTGAGGCTGGCCTGGTCTATACAATCATTTCCAGGACATCCAGAGTTACAGAATGAGACCTTGTCTCAAAACAAACAAAACAAATAAAAAATTTTAAAGTTAATAACATAGAAATGATCTTCAAGTTGATCAACACAAAGGAAAATATTTAATTAAATTCTTGTTTAAACAATTATTAATGTGTATATGTGCATAATGCATATGTCAGCATATGTGCCACAGTGTGTGTGTGTGTGTGTGTGTGTGTGTGTGTGTGTGTGTGTGTATAAATCAGAGGACAACTTGTGCAGCCAATTCTTCCCTTCCATTTTTACATTGGGTTGTGGGTATCAAACTCAAGGCACCAGCTTGTGTAGCAAAGGCCTGTACTCATAGTCATGTCTCTAGCTCCATTTCATCAAATTGTTAACATCGCTTAGTAGTATCGCTTTCATGCCATCTACTTAAACATTTTAAGTAGTGATGAGTTTTGTGTGAAGTAATATTTAAACATAAAGGACTAAGGCTGTACAGTTCTTGGAGTCTATCGGACATTAGCTAGATGTTGTACTCTCTCATTTCTTATGGTAAAGCATCTTTGTAAATATGCTTCCTCCCACTCATATTAAGGGATACAATTTGAAAACTCTACAATTGACTGTTTCCTCTTTGGGATCCTAAGAATGGGCATGTTCTGCAACTGAGGCACAAACAGCTCACACACAGTCTCCTCTAGAACAGAGGAATCTCCACTTGGTTGTGGTATTTGAGCCACGTGCAGTATGCTTTGTTCACTCACGTGCTCGTGAACTGGTACTGGGCAAGGTATAATTGGTGCTGACCCACGGAATGGAAATTCCCATGGTCCTGCTCCATTGATGTGTACCCACCACAGCCTGTTCCATTCAGTCTCCCATCTCTCATTTGAAACTAACTTTGCCTTTTACCCTCTCATCTAAGCCTGTGGATCACATTTCTACATCTACAGCTATATCAACATACTTCTAGGATCCAATTTCTTAGTTCATTTCCTATAGCCTCGGCTTCCTACCAGCTCACTTTGCTTGCTGCAACAACCTCGTGTCTTCCCACTTTCCTCTCAGTCTCTGCATTCCATTCTTAAGAATGCAGCATCACCGATGGCATGGAAAGGTATGGCTAATCTTGCCCCATAATTTCTCCTACCTGTCCACATACAACTGTTTTCCTATTCTTCTCTCCTCCCTATCTGTCTAGCCTCTTGGCTCTCAGTGAGCCTTGGCAGTTCCTAACGGTCTTTGTACACAGTCCAAATGTCTGATGGCTGAGTCTCTCATGTACTCGGGAATTTTCTTCAATGTCACATCACAGTGAGTTTTGTTCTGCTTGCTCTCTTGGCAGGTTCAAATTTTTTTCTCTTTGCTTTTCTCCTCCTGAATCCTCACACCCAATCCATTCATTTTTCCTACAGAATCTATCACTTTTCTGTACAAAATATATTATAACATGGTGTTGTTGTCAGACACTTTGTAACAATGTAATCGCCTATGCAAGAATTCTTCCTGTTCTCTCCTTTTGGTTTTATCCAAAGTATCTAGTAACTTACCTGAAACATTTATTGAATAATTAATGAATTGTACTTTCTTGATCATTTAATGTGTTCATTTTTCAATTTCTAACTTGAGTATGTATATGTATGCATGGAATAAATTTATTTTTATTATTTTTTGTATATGAATGTTTGGCCTGAATGTATGAGTGTGCAGCATGTGAGTGCTCTATGCCTGCAGAGACAAGAAGAGGGCATCAGGTATCCTGGGACTAGAGTTTCAGACATTGTGAACCACCATGTGGGTGCTGGGAATCAAACTTAGTCCACTGCAAGAACACTAAGTCCTCTTACGTGCTGTGCCAACTATCTACCCAATATTTGAGTATATTTAAAGTAATAACTACTTTGCTGTTTTGAAGGTCTGTACTTTTTTTGTGAGCTCTGATTGACTTTACAAGGCTTGAAATTTTAAGTGACTACACTGATCATAGCTTTACTTTGAAATAATGAGTTACCTAGTCAGGAATGTATGGTGAGCACAATGGTGGACAACAAAGCCCAGATAACAGAGATAT